>JAHPZR010018031.1:20000-30000 GCA_019787425.1 Platygyra sinensis | reverse complement strand
TTATATGTTACTTTTTTTGTTATTAGCTTCTTACAAAAGTTCGGTTGATTGCGAGACATCACTATTCATCTCACCGCTTCCCTCCTATTTGGGTCCGCATTAAAATTACACTTTACTTAGTATTGCAGCTTAAAAAACGCGCATGGAAAGCGACCTCGTGCTGATTAGTCTCTACAAAGCATTTTGCCTTTGTAATGCATAAGCCAGCGTTAAAAAATCAGTACTGCAAGAGTGGGCAAGAGAGCATTAGGTTTTCAGCCCGCCGCCTTATCTCTCTCTCCCCCACCCCGCCGCTCCCGCTACCCTCCCGGATAGGGACAATAAATATCTTCAGTGTATATTTTTAATGGTAACTAAGCATTGCGTATGCAATTACCTGTCTATATCAAAAGCTCCAGATGTTGCTATCCTTTGCCTTTTGTGTTTCATTTATTAGCCTTCTTACCCTCCCTAACTATTTTTCCAGCACCCAGAGTTCATTTTTCTTGGCATATTTTTTTTAAATGAACACTCGCTTTGATGTTTCTCACGGATTTATGTCGCTATATACTCCGGCTGTAAGATAAAAAAACTTGAAAGGGCAAATAACAAACCAAAAAGAAAAAGGTTAAGATCGAGTAACACTGTGACTGAGAGATATTACGAACGGCGAATTGAAATTTGCTTTTCTAACTTTTGTAGATATGTCATTTCTGACCTAGCTGCTTTAGTAAGACCAAGCAAAAATTCTTAGAGTAAACAGAAAATCCTAGTGTACTTTCGTTTATATGCTGTATGCAAGAAGATGAAAGGCAATTCTTAAAGGTCGACTAGTTCCTGCAACTAGTCTCCTGAAGAGTTTATACCAAGGGACTGGTCGCAGGGACTTGTCCCACGAAAAGTTCACACGAAGCGTTTTGTGCAACAAGTCGCAAGGACTTGTCCTAAAAATTCAAACTTGTTTGAATTCGTGGGACTAGTCGCAGGGACTAAAGTTGGTCCCCGCGACTAGATTTTGAAGCAAAAATGGCCAGTTCACACGGTGGGACTTGATCCCCGCGACTCAATTGTTGCAGGGACTAGTCGCAGGGACTAGTCGCCTCATGTGTGCTGATCTTAACTCTACAAAAAGAAAGTTTGGAATTAGTTTTGTCTCTTTCGATTACTATTGCACTTATTTAAGTGTGTTCAGAGGTTCACTTTCAACGCGTTTTATCTCTGGTTTCTCAAGAGGAAATTAAATTTGTCAACGACTGTCAGATTATATAGCACTGATATCGATATTCCTTGTTTAATTTCTCTCCCAAAACAGTCTGTCATAAGGCGGTGCATATCACTCTGTTGTGTTTGTCGTCATTCGAAAGTCCCTTACACGTTTCACAATTATTTTGTGTGTCCGTCCCACATTTCTCTTCTTCGCTTTGTATTTCATCACTTCCTCTGAACGGTTTCTCTTCCAACATGTCTTCATGGGTTGATTCTGTGTTTATGGCAAACTCAGATTCAGATCTTGTCCTAAAGACTCATCAAAGCTGTTTCTTCGACCTGCATTTTCACTCAACCGCCTACATTCAACGTATCTCTCATTTGTTAGTCTTTTATCTGTGCTATTCAATTTTTCCCGCTCGACTTCTTGGTCAGCGTTTATATCCCTAACAGTTTGTTCTCTATTGCCAATGTCGGAGTCCGCAACTTTGTAATCAGCGGCCTCGCGCCGAAAATGTCTGTGCTTGCCGTTTTCCTCTGTGATGTCACTCTGCGGAATACACATTAACAGGAGCCTTTGTTGTGTTGGAGACAACTTTCCTCCACGATGAAGCAACCTCTGTCTTTTCGTCAGTTTGATGTCAGTTGATTTTTGAACGGAGTTTTCTCTGTGCTTTTCGTCGTCATATGATGCTTTCGGCGTCTCTGCTGATCCATTGTTTAAAGTCTTCCTGGCAAAAACCAGAGTAATTAGAACAATGAAGTTCACACAATGTTTAGTGGTGAGGTTGTCCTATTGGAGGGAATTGATCTCCTCTTCGGCAAATTCTTGCTAGGCATGGTATTGGAGTTATATGGTCGAGAAAGGCCTGAGGGGTGGACCATTTGATTTTTGATGGTGAGGGGGTGTGATAAAGTTCAGGTTTTTTTTTAACTGGTGAGGTATCAATGCAAGATATTTTTTTTCTCCGTATAACGTGATGCTATTCCTGCTCAATGAGCGTGCGGAATTTTTTTTCAGCTGTAGTCGTGTGCACAATTTTTTTGTCGTTACAAGTATGCTCGAAGGATATTGTTTTTAAAATTCACTCCCCACCCCCTAAAAAATCAAATGGTCCGCCCCTAAAGTTGGCTAAAATCACCGAAAGTCGCTACGTCTTCCTTGCCAACTTTACTCAAATCGCCTTGAATCACCCATCAAAAATCGCCTCATATCCACTCGCCCAACTGACAAGCAAAAGATAAGAGATTGCGCGAGCAATCCCAGCCACTCTCGGAAAGTTGTCTTTTAAATTGCCATAATCATGAAACGAATAGGACAAGTCACTTGGAAACGGTTGACGGAGTGTCGTATTATTTAGAGAGTGATATGTTGAATGTTGAGGTAAGTGGTCTAATTGGAGGTTAAAAATTATACTATTTACTCTGGTACCCACCCTGAACGCGCTTCGTCTTTTCCTTGTAACTTTTCGTATCCTTGTGGTACACTGGTTTCTCTTAGGTCTCCCCAACTGCGGCTGCTCTGCATGCGTCTGAGTAGCTGGTCTTGTGTCATGCGCAGGGATTCCTTTGTGGAAAGCAACTCCTTTTTCAAATGTTTGATAAGTTTCTCCATCTTCGAGGCAGAAAATATTGTTAATAAAGTTAGTAACACACACTCAAAATTCTCTGGACTGACGAAATTTCTCGCGAACTCGCACTAACTAACTGGACTAACAGGAAACCGTAAATCAAAAATACTTGATCAAAAAAATGTCAAGTGCATTCTGTTTGAGTGATGTTCACTAAAACTTGCTTAATTAGTATTTCAAGTGAATTCACGTTCCAACAAACGCTCTTAATAATTTCGGTCAACGCGCACACAAAAGACACGTTAGTGTTCATTCTAGCCTTGCCTCTGCGTAGTTTAACTGAGCTAGTTGAGGGCGAACTCTTGTTTACGGTAGAGTTGTCGTTACCGGACGAAGGCGCTGATTACAACTGAACAACATGACAATACCTCGTGTTTTTTGGCGGGATGGCCATTTCCCTCCAGGCGCACAGATGCAGGCGCGCTAGAATCAGAAGACATTTGTTGTTTTTCCACTGCGTCCTCGGCACTGAAACAAACAAATAGTATCCTGTAAGCATCATTAAATTGCAACAAAGAAAGACTAAAGAATATCATTGACTGCAAGAATACTTGTGGACCTTATTAGGTAGTGCAAATATCTCCAGACAATTCAAAACTAATTTCGACTTGAGAACGCTTCGTCATTAATTTCACTTTATCTAAGTCACCATTTCACTTATCACTAATTTCTACTAATGTGCTGTGTAACTTTTTAAGTATTACAGAAAGGCTGACGTCATTTTCTCATTACCTGCTGCCAGGGACTTCTCCCTCATTGTCAGCATTGCCGCTCACTCCAACATACGCATGCGCAGACTTCGGGCCCTTCTCTTTACTCAGACTGGACAGACTCAAGCTTGGGTTAACATGCCTGCGGACATTTCTGTGCGGCCGAAAAAGAATTATATACACCTTTGGTCCGTAAAGGCAGCCCAGTAGAACAAAGGCTATCAAAGAAACGCTAACGCATAAATCAGAGGTTTTTGATTGTAATCTTCTTCCATGTAATAAACGGCCAAGAATGCTAACCACACTATACAAGATGCGTACATGGCGAAGGCGATGTACTTCGCCTCGTTGAAATTGCTGGGGATTTTCCGTGTTTTGAACGCGTAAACGGTGCACATGGTAATCAGCAGGAAGTTGTACACTTGGGACAGTCCGAAGTCTAAATCTGAAGTGGAGCAGTCGAGATAGACCGTGGAGATTTCAGGGTAGTAAAGTTTCGCTTGAGGCGTGCGTAAAAGAACCAGCATTAACAGGAGTAGAATTTGTACCGAGACCACACCCACCACAAGGATAAGCTGCGAAAATGGTAATATTAATATAGGCCTCCGAGCAAGGTTCTTCCGATTGAAAATTCTTGAGATTCTGTTCGTCTTAATGAAAAGAGACGCGTAGCATATCGTGAACGCGACACCGTGTCCAAAGAATCTCGCAATACATGTTACATCTCGAGGCTTCAGCACTGTGACAAATGTCGTGCTAAACGCCATAAGTATGCCAATTAACAAAAGATGAGAGAGTTCCCGACCGCAAGCCTTCACCAACGGTGTCTTGTCAAACTTGATTAACACAGAGATTACAAACACTGTGGTGATAACTCCTAGCCCAGCAAGAGCGGCAGCCGGTACAGATAATATCCAGTTCTTTCCAAAGTACGTTATGTCAATTTTCGCGCATGCACGTCCCTCAGGCGTTGGTAA
The DNA here is from genome assembly GCA_019787425.1 of Platygyra sinensis. Lineage (NCBI taxonomy): Eukaryota > Metazoa > Cnidaria > Anthozoa > Scleractinia > Merulinidae > Platygyra > Platygyra sinensis. The sequence goes on along the minus strand of JAHPZR010018031.1, from coordinate 25,497 downwards.
GTATCCCAGAGGACATTGCTCGCAAATGCTGTTGTTTACTATGTAATGATTTCCGTTGCACAGATTACAAGTCCAACAGCAAAATTCTTTGCCGACAACAGGTAATTTAACTTCTTTGCTCTTACATACAGGCTGACAAGACGACGACACTTCTTTGAACGCCGACAATGCTCTCGGCTTCAATTTTAATCGCTTGTCCCATTCGCCAATGTGAACAGTTTTGTAATTGTTGCCCTGTTTCGTGAACATTAACACGTCGAAACGCCCTTCAACGTCGCCATCGGCGTTAAAACGAACGTGATTTCCGCTCGCTCCGATAAAAGAAACATTCCTGACATGTTCCAAGAGCTCTTTTCCCGAGATATTACGCATGCGTTCACAAACATTGCTGGCCGGGCACTGTTTCTTGAAGATAGCGTCTAGCGCATGCGCAAACACGTAGACCGCATCCATGGCGCTAGCGACACGATTATCAACCGGGCTGTTTGTAAATGTTAGATTTAACCCACTGCATTCACCGTCTATTTCTCCACTAAGAGAGCAATTGAAATGATGCTCCCAAAACTCCCGAAACCAAGGATTACGAGCGTTTGTTTTGGGTTTCAGTTGATAAAAATGCTCGTTAAAAGCAGTCAGCTCAACGGCTTTTGGCAAGACTGTGATCGTGTTAAGTGCCACGTCTTCTAATCCTTTTAGCCACAACATGTTTCCCCAGGCGTCCGTCCCAAGCCACTGAAATGTTTCCGCCGCACCTCTGTCCTTCGCAGCTTGCAGTAGGTTTCGTATCTGCCGTTCTTGGCTGCTAAAAACCACGACGCTTTTTGCGTCGGGCTCCTGAAGGAGTTTGTCGATGATTGTTGCAAACGCTCCAGCAGGCGTTGAATCTTCAATTCTCTCGGCTGCCGCAATGCAGATACCTATAAGAGATAAAATATAAGTTCTGTAAACTTTAATTGTGTTATAAATCAAGATTGCATTTCCATTTATGTTCGTTCTTTATATTTTGAGCAGTTTCTGTTCGACTTTTGAAAGGCAGTTAATACGCTTGTATTAATGAGCAGCTTTGCAATAGCTTTGTTACTTTTTTACATATTATTAAGGCCTCCAAGGCTAAATGAATGTATTTTACGGGTGTGTGAGTGTGTTTTTATGTGTTCGAGAGAGTCTCGCAACGTAAGTGGTATAAGTATAGCGATGTACGTAGTGAAAATGTTACAAAATTAAAAAGAAATTAGTCAATAAAGAAGTAGTGTAAATATTGCATTGTAAGAGTGACATAACTACCACTGATAATGTAAAGCTAGGCACACTGACACACTAGGGGACTAGTCGCAGGGACTTGTTGCAGGGACTTATCCCTTAGTGTGTGCACACTATAAAATAGACCGAGCCGACCTATAAGTAAGGCTATGATGTAGTGTAATGTAATACAATGCAATATAATGTAATGTCAATAGACAACGCACCTTCATCTTAAAACGTACAATCTACTCACTGTACGTGGATTTGGCCCAATAAACGATTGATAAAAACCAAGAGATGATGAAGAGTAAGAAAGATTTTTAATCATATATAGGACTTATTTCCAAGGTAATCCCTCTCAAAATTTCTTTTTTTGATACATGGCAACCAGGTCTTCTGCAAATAATGTTACGCACCACGCTCGTTGCCTGCAGGTTTTGTGCAAAATGCGAGTGAAGCTGCCTGGCCTGACCACGTGAGCAAGATTCACGCCTCAGGATTGGTTATTTCACGACCCTATTCGGATTTCCCAAAGCCGGAGTGGTCTAAATATAACTTGAGATGGATTTTCTTTTTTAAAAAGAAGGTTTGTATGAGAGTAATCATCAGTTTTACGATAACTGCTGAAATTTTGGGGCTTTTTGGCTAATTTTCATTGTCAATAAGCGGGCAGACACATGAATTAATAATTTATACGATGCGACAACGCGCGAGGCCGGACAATTTGACAATCTATCGTGAATCCACAGCTACTTCAAGGGGTACAATGTTCAATGTTATGACGAAATTCATGATGAATAAGAAACAGATTCATGAAAAACTGACTTCAAGTTGTTTATCTGAGTACATCCAAGCCCGACAATACCTGATTTTTTTGCTTCCTCCTTCACTGCTTGATAGCCAAGAGTCCCGTAAGAGTCCTCACTGTACACAATCGAAATGTATGTCCAGTTCATTAACTTGGCGATATCAACGAGTGCTTTGGCTTGGTACAGATCATGCGGCACAGTGCGAGAGAAGAACTCGAATCTGGTCTTATCACTCAGTTCGTAACTAGTGGAATCAAAGCTAACTTGTGGAATTTGGAACAAGCGGAACAGATGTGCAACTTGGACTGAGATGGAGCTGAAGGATGGCCCAATGACGCCCGCCGTCACGGGATATCCCGAGGGATGCTGGTCTTTAGAAGACACTCTATCTTTCACAAAGTGCAAAGCGCGGTCTAGCGCTATTGTCTCGCTGGAGCAAGTATCGTAGACTTCGAGTCCAAGAGAAACATTGCTCAAAATCGAAGTGTTTTTGTTTATTTTGTCGACGGCAAAGAGCATGGCCTCTAGTCGCTGGATACCAACTCTCTCATTCAAATCTCCGCATTGAGCAAGATCCGTAGAGTCATGGTCGTGAATCGGCACCAGACCTCCAATTACAATGCTCCCTTTCACCAGCAAGGAGCCATCTTGACAAGTCACGTAGTTTAAATATGTTACCATGGCTAAGAAAATTAAGCCAATCATTGTTCTTCTTCTTCTTTTGGTAGCCTAGTAATAAAAGGAACGAGAGTATTTTCAGGATTTCATCAATGCTGTTACTTCTTATTGCTATGGTGTTTCAAGGATCCGTAATTAATTTTGACGATCTAAAATATAAGCTATTAGTTGAAACATGCGTCATTATCTCTGAGCTAACAGTTAAAATGTTCAGCTGTTGGCTCATTACATGCAGACGCTAGCTGTCGCATCACTTCGTACGGCAAACAGACCGAAGTCGGTTTATCTCTGCTCGTGGATGGATCCATGTCGAGTGAATTTTGTAAGCGTTGCGAAATGTCTTCGAATCAAAGAAAACTTGGACAAAAAGAAATTATCAAGATAGAGAAAAACCAAAGAGTTTATGATGAGCCAAAATGAAATTAACAAGGATGGTCCATAGAGAAGATCGAACTCTGTTCAGGGGGACTGTGTCTTCCCTAAAGTCTTCTCGGATAAGGACGATAAACCGTAGGCCCGTCTCACAGTACTGGTGTGATGGTTTATCAGTTATTCTGTTCTGATTGCACCTGTGTATCCTGCTATTCTCTCTAAGAAGATTGTAAACCGCGTGGCTGCAATTTGCACCTAAATAAGCAGTCCAGCAAAGTCCCCTACAAAGTTTAGTAAAGCGCTTTGAGCATCAGGATAAAGCGCTATATAAATGCCGTATATTGTATTAAAGTTACAATTCACAGCCCATTCTGGCACCCATTTTAGTCCGTGAAAGTTCAATAATTAACCCCTCAATTTGGCTTTGATTTAGACGGCCAAATTAGATCCTAGCTACTATATTTTTACTCACCCTAGAGGACCAAATTTCGGTGCGAAGACAGATATTTGGAATTAATGAAACTAGTAAGGAAGTCGAAGAAAGATCTACTGTCCACAACAGACTGTGGAAAATGAAAATGGGCAGTTCGAGATCTACTCCGGTTTCATTTTCCAAAACATAGTTCACTACAAAGTTTCAGATTTGATTGCTCAAACGGGAAAAGTTATAGTAAACCAACAAACCTCTTTTCTTTCATTTTCCAACAGAAATTTCTTAAGGAATTCTGGCTTCTAATGATGTTTATCAACCACATGTTTTTCTTTTCGATTTTTCTTGTGTATTCCTTTCTAATCCCTGCATTTCTGTAAGCAATTCAGTGACGCTTTAACAGCCTCTTTAAAACATGCATGACTGGCAAAGAACGAATCTTGCCCATAATAAGAGAAATACACGGACTGTCTCAGAGAAAACTTCACTTGAATTTCTCTTAAAAAGGGAAGAGAAAAATCGTGTGAAAAATTAAAACACTTGACTCTTGATCTTAGAGCAAAAAGCTGTGAATTTTGGTGATGCTTTCGTCGTGTTTTGTGCAAGGTCTGTATTGTCTTTCTTGCATGGATAAGAAAATTTGCAGCAAAATTCACAAATCATTAAGATTTAGCAATTTTTATCTTTGATGCTTTGATCGCCGGAAACGTCTTATCCAGAAAAAAAATTCCTTTTTTCCCTTCTCTTCTTTATAGTCAGCGCCTATCGCTTTCAGTGACAGTTCTAGGGGAGGGGGCAGGGGCCCAGCTACCCTTATTTTGAGTAAAAAGAGAAAAAAATCACAGAAGGAAAAAAAGCTGGCAGGGCAAGCAAAAAGACCCCCTCCCGGTCCCCCCAATTTTCGATTTGTGTTTGAGAAAAACTCCGTCAGAAAAATCACATGATTACCGTGGAGCCATCGTTGTCGAAAAACTCCGTTCTCAAAAATGCGTTCTGTTCATATAAAAGCTAAGAGCAAGCGTTTTCCAATTCCTCTGGTTTGAAGAGCGTTTTCGAAAACCTCAACCTCGTTCCCAGGGCCTTTCCCCTGTCTTGGGGGCAGGGAAAAGGGAAAAGGCCCTGGGAACGAGGTTGCGAATTGCTCCGTTTTCGTGACGGATTAGTGTGGACGGTAGGCCTTACCGTAGAAATAAAGCTTCGTTTTCAAATTTCTACAGCGCTGTGTGGACGGGGCGCCCTCCGATATCAAAATGGAGGGACTTCATCTCTAAATGGGAATCCGGCATAAATTTAATATATTTCATAATATTTTAAACGGCGGCTTGTTAAACTGGATATTACTTTTCTATCTGAAGAGGTAGCTTTATTGGTTTAAATTTATTAAAATAGGCATCGAGAAAATTCGGTAAATTGAGAAGCGGAGTAAATTAAAATGTTGGCGGACTAGGACCAATTATTATCAAGATTCGGATAATTATGTTAAAGCAATTAAAAACAAAACTGAGTCTAAGTTTAAGTTGAATTTAAATTCACATCATGAATTAAAGCCAGAGGAATTAACACTTCGATAAAGGTGATTTTTCCTGACACCAATATCATTCTTCTTGAAGCAGACGAGCGATTCAGTATACAATACAACGAAAATTGTCAGCCACGTGTGAGTTGCAATCGACTCAGAGCAATATGTAATATTCAAAAACATATGTCACAGTCAGTAACAGAAATTAATCCCATGTCCAGCTAAGGTGCAGACAGATTTCACTGAAATTCCACCAATTTCGGCTGCGTCCATATTTTACAACATAAGAAAAAGTGGTACGCTCCGCTACTAAGCTTCATGATACAAGTGTTCAAACTTCCTCTGACTTCAGTTTTCAATGCGTGTCATATGACCCTCTCAGTTGCCTCATAAAAAACGTCTCTGAGGACAAAATTGCCTCAGTGAAACTTGAAGGAACTTAAGCAT
>JAHPZR010018031.1:0-15000 GCA_019787425.1 Platygyra sinensis | reverse complement strand
AGCGCAATTTCTTACGTTCAGCGCATTTCAATGCCTACTTGTTGAATCAATTCAAGAGGCCAACTAATTTTTACAAACTTGCTGTTGCTGCTATGAAATTCTTAAGGTATATCCTTTTATTTTTTTAACGTCCAAAAATGTTAATCATTTGTATGTTAGCTCATACAGAAAAAACATAAAGCAATTATAATTATTCTTAAAGCATTTCCAATTGGTAATCCGTTCGGAAGACAGTAGTTCCGATCCGCCTGTCAAAGTAATTAAACAGACTTTAAATAAATTTCTTTGTTGCGTTTTCACAGACTGTTTCATTGGAAGACGATGCTTTGTTTTGCCCACTGAACGTCAATGAGTAGTTGGACAATCTAAAAAACCGGACTCTAAAACAATCTGTGTGGTTACTTTCTCTGCATTTCCTCCTCTTCCGATATATTTAATTTCTGACGGCGTAAATCATTTGTCTATATCCAATTTCCTGACTTCCATATGTTAAATGCGTCATTTTATCAAGTTCTTTTTCTTTCTGGATGTATAATCTTTTTCCATTTATTTTATCACTAGAAATCTGAATGTCTACCTCAGAAAATCGTTGTCAATCAGTTGAGATTTTTTAGTCCGATGTGCAACTTTTTTTGCGATGTGAAATTGTTTTAGTGACATAATATTCATTGTTTACCGTTATCCATATCCGCAGTTAACCAATCAGAAGCTGCGTGTACTGTCCTTTGATATCCTGCGCTATATAGCAAGTCACTCACTGGCTACAATATCATGGTCACTTGGCTGAATTTGGTTAATATGAAATCGTGTCTTTTTGTTACACTTCGGTGGCATATCAGGCGCAAGGTTAGACTGGCCATGGGAATTTTGGCTCGACTGTGCGTCGCCAACTGAACTTGGGTACGAAACATACCATGTCAAATTTCAGGCCTGATGTGCCGCGCCGAAGAGTACCATAAAGGTACGATTAGGTGTAAATATGGCAACATCAATATCTGAATATCGTTCTACATGTACACTGAAGGTTGTATAGCTTGATTTTTTGTCCATAATGGGCCGCTTTCGATAAATCAATATTCTTACATAACATAACATAAGATAACATAAAATAACATAACATAACACAACACAACATATAACATAACATAACATAACATAACATAACATAACATAACATAACATAACATGATGATGATGATGACGACGACGACGACCGACGATGAAGATGATGATGATGATGATGATGATGATGATGGAGGGTTTTCGGATTTTTCTTTCCAATGCATTTTACGGATTTTTTGGTTTTGCCAAGGTGTTCCACCCTGCAGTCGCGCCCAGGGGCCCGTTTCTCGAAAGTCCCGTTAACTTAACGGGCCCGAAATCATATTTTGAAATCAAAGTCTCAAGAAAAGTAGGGTGTATTGCGACCTCTAATGAAGTCCATTTTGTTTCTTTAGCTGATAATGTCACTGTATAGTTTTCAAAACTTCTGAAACTATCTTCTGGAATAGAAAGCAAAACAGCTTAACGGGCCCGGCAATTACCGCGAGCTTCGAGAAATGGGCCCCAGGTCCAGTTCATGCGTCGTGCTTCTGACGCGCCAACAAAATTCATAAATTTTATGATGTACCTTCAGGGAGATCAAGTTCCCACGGGGAGTTAGGAGGAGAATGATTACCAGGCTTCAGTCAATCCTTTATTGGGTAAGACTATGGCTCGATGTCTAAATCAGAGTTGTTTTTCTGCCTTGCTACAGTCGAATAAAGTTCCAATTTAGTTCGGCACCACAGATGCACGAGGTCTGAACTGAGACTGAAACTGTAATTCCAAGGGACCTCTTGTATAGTTCTCTACCCTAGCAACTCATTGGGTCGAAACGGCTGCCAAGCAGACTATGAAAAACTGAAGAGTAAGTCAGGAATATAGGAGCAAAAGATTATTTCTCAAAAGTCACGCGGCTCGGTTAATGCGTTTAAGACTTTGACCTTAGACTGTAAACTATAAAGTTTCTATAGCTCGATTATGAGTTGTCTCTCTCCCTTTCTCTCGTCGCAGGAATAAACGTGACTGAGCTCACTCACTCCGTTCATGTAGAATAGAAGCAGAGGGACTGTTTGTTTGGTTGTAAAATACGGCTGCCATTGTGCCTACACAAATGAAAATTCTGACACCGATGGAAATCAAAAAGCAATTTAAGAAGTGGTGTTTCTTTTAAACCAAAATCACCTAAAATCATTTTATAGTGCAATTTTTTTAATTTCACTTTGCTTTTGATCTGCAGAGCCGATTGAAAAAAAAAAAATAATAAAATAAGCAAATATTTAGACTACGATGAGTTTTGCAGTAACGGAGAAAGAACTTTGGAAAGTCAATATAACAAGTGTTAAATGACAGAAAGAGGGATTCTGTAACCTACCAAAGATTTGTCAGTGAGGGTTTTTTATTTCGGATGTCGCGTTTGGACCAAATTTATTGCGGCTTTGAGGTTTTGGGCGATTTTTGCGCGGTTTTTCGCTTTCTAATCAGGGAGACTCTTAGCGGTCGTTTACGAGGGCTTCAAACGGAACCGAAAGGAAAAGTGGTCGCGGTCGTTTACGGGATCGGAGTGGTCGAATACGGGAGCTTTTCATTACAAAATTTAAGCTTCAAACAGGGTTTCACAAAGGCGATCGTAACTAGCGCTACAGCTGGTCGCTTACAATATCAAAAGAGTGCGGGGTCACAAGCAAAGCTTCGAGTTTCCTTTGTTTGTGTTCTCTAAGCCTCACTGCCAGTCTAAATTTTAATATATCAATAACAATCTTATTTTCATTGTAATAAAAGGTCACCCTACCGTTTTCTTTTTCTTTTTCTCTTAAACGTCCAGCCGAGCGGTCCGGCCTTCTTCTTTTGATTTTCAACGGTATCAACATACGGCAAACAAACCTGAAAGATCATGTACTTAGCTTGAACTGCGGAGAAAAATATGAAGACATGAATGATCTCATCGCATTTTCTATACACAGTTTATAAAAGCAGCTGTGGAATTAAAGCGTGAAAAAATCAGGCTTCAACGGAACCCATGACCTCTAAAATACCGGTGCCGAGTGATCTACCACCTGAGTTATCAAGCCAACTAGGGGCGAGTCACATCGTGAGTTTGTAATATGCCCGTAGACAGTAAATAAATAAACAAATAAGTAAATAAAATAAAATTCGGGCTTGAACAGGATTCAATCCCATGATCTATGCGTAACCGGAAGACTGGTATCACATTGCTACTGGCTCAGTTGATAGCGGAAGCAGTGTAGGCTTGTAGCAGCTGTTATTGTTTTTGGCCTAGGAGCATTGTTTCTGTTGGTTACTCTATTGTCCCATCAAAGGGTATCGAGCCATTCATGTGAGACCTTGCAAGCGACAGCTGCTACCCGACCCGTTGTTGGCCGGCGCTGTACAGGCAGCGCGGAGGTCACGCATAAGGTTTCGAGTTGTTGTTGTGGTTTATTTTCTTTATTATTAATGTTATTTTTCCATTCACATATATTTTTACACTGAACTGCGATGATCAATCATGTCTTCAAATCTTTCTCTGCAGTTCAAATATATGATCTTTCATATATTTTAATACTCGTATTCTTCACCATCTATGGGTATCTTACGATTTTAAAACGTGCCCAGCTCCGAGTTGGCTTGATAGCTGGCAGAGCACTGTACCGGCGGTATCGCAGACATCATGGGTTCGATTTCCGTTCATTCCTGAATTTTTTTCAGGTTTCAATTTGTAATGTACATTACTGCATTGATCATTCATGTATTCGCGTATATCAACATACTGAATGAATGTTATGTCATGTCATGTAAGAGATGATGTAATTTAGGTAGAGTTTTATTTGTGTTTGTAAAAGAAACAGGCGCCTAAACGGCAAAGAAATAAACAGTAAACAAAACGCAGGAAAAAAAAAACACCGTCGCAGATTTTTAGCACTGTTTTTTAGCACAAAATTTGTGCTGCTTCAAGAATCAAGATAATTCATTCCACACTGTTCTGGAGGTCTTTACTTTACAATCTTCATGCGTACGCACCAAAACTATTCCTTGAAATCGCTCCCAGAAGTTACCGGCTCTTGTGTTGCCACCGTTTTCGTGGATACGCGACTTTATGGAAAACAAAACACTGGCGGAAACGTTTCCAAAATTTCCTGTTTATAGTCTTCATTCTCGTCCCCAGAGCCCACGATCCTTCTGGCCTGCGGAAGGAATCGAGAGGCTCTGGGAGCATCCATTTCAGGCAAAATAAGAGGAAAACTGTGTTGCGCAAAGTTTGTTCGTTAAAGAAAACTTAGTGGATATTTGTTTTTGCGCGAAAAAGTACTTAAAACTTCCATACGTTTCTGATCTTCCCGTAGGCCGACATTTTGCATCTCCAGGACACACCTCTACTGATATGCTGGTGTCTGTGATCCACTCTGGCTTCTGTGATACTCAAAATAGGCGCCTCTTCGAAGCCAGGATTGTTTTCAAACACAAAACGTTACATCCGGGAGGACTTAATATATATACCGACTTTGCCTTTCTATAAACTCCCAAAATCTGTTCAGTTTGAATGTGTACACGCGCGCATTCTTTTCCTAGTCAGCGCGCGCAAGTAATTTCAAATTCAAAATTTTAGTTTTAATTTGAACGTTATATTACGCGCACAGCAAACAGTTGCTTTTTATCCACTGATGAAGAGGCAGCAGCCTCGAAACGTATGGAAGTTTTAAGTACTTTTTCGCGCAAAAACAAATATCCACTAAGTTTCCATTTCAGGCATGCGCCGTCGATGCTGACGGCGTGAAACCGGATGGGCAGAATTCGGTCATTTCCATTGTTATTTCAAAATGGTTGCTCCCAGAGCTCTTGTTTTCCGACCGCTGGTCAAGGGGAACGAGGCTCTGGGAACGAGATTGGTTAGTCTTGCGTGCTATCGACAGATCGGATCGAAATCCACCAATCACAGCCACTAGTGTGACCTTCAGACCTTCTTTACGTCATGCCGGCGGGCTGTGATTGGTGGATTTCGATCAGATCTGTCGATGACATGTATGATTGACGGAAATTTTAAAAACGTTCCGCTTGTGTTTTGTTTTCGAAAGTCGCGTATCAACGAAACGGTGGTAAAGACTACATAATCGCATAATGGGGTTGGTTATGGTTTTTGGTACTGTATTGCAGTGAGTACTTTTCGTGGGACCTGGTGACTAGTTCTCAGTTTAATTTGTCCACGCGAACTCAACGGATGACTTGACCACGTGATAAACATTGGATTTTCCCCTGATCAGGCACGCTTCATTTCAGAAGTCTTCATGTATATTGGTTTCTCTCTCTAGTATGAGAAATTTTCGCGTTTATTATTTCTCATAACACCCCAGTTTGTGACGTGGGAGATCAGAGTAAATTGCGTGACTGCAGTCGTCAGCAAATACATGACCCGAACTGACATATTTAGAATTAACAACTTTATTTCATTTCTTCTATACAAAAGACATCGTTAAAAAAGGTTGGTTAAAAATAACTGTAGAATATATTTTAGTATGCGTGTAGTCCCACGTTTTATCAAAAATCGATATGTGTTGGTTTTTACATACCGCTATACTATAAATCCACACGCGCCAATGAAAATACCTTTATGTACAAGATACATTATGAGAAATAAAACAAGTATACCTTCCCGCAAGTGCCAACGAGGCGAAATGCTATTTTGCTTTGTGTTTTTAAGTTTCATATGCACTTCCTTATATAAGAATTGCTTCTATCATTGAAATACAAAGGATCAGTCTTCTAGACAAACACTTTGTTGTTACTAGCATAATTAGCATTTTTTCCTACTTATAAATTCAACTTCTATTAAACGCTTTGTACATTAATTAACTGAAGATGACAGAAGTTTCTGTCGAAATATGTCTTATAAACTTAAAATTGGTCGCTTTTCTTTAAAGTTCTGATTTTCGTCTGTAATAAGAACATAACTAGTCACTGAGAATGTTGACGGTGTATGCTCGCCTTTGGGCGCGCCCGTCTTGTTTGCAATCTAAGTCTACAATTGATAGCCAAGTTTTAAACCGGCCTAAAATCTGACACGGAATATTTCAAAAAGGTTAGTCAAAATGTGGTTTAGTTGCACAAATTTCTTTCTCTTTTAGCTTGTCCGTGGAGTCATTTTAAGGTGTCTACACTGGCCTTAAAATTATCAAGTACCTAAATGTGAAGGCAACGCAGATGGTAACAGAGCAAAGCTGGCCAAATTCTTGTTCTCCGCGACACAAAGAATCTGAGATCTTTGATTCAAGACGTACGTGAGAGGAAATTTCTTACGATATTTGATCGTTTTAGTCTCCTCAATCTGTAACGTAATGCAAAGCACAGTTGACTTAATATGATTTCATCTAAGAAAAGCAACAGCGCTGAGAAATGAGATTTTTGTAAGACAGTCAAGAGTTTAGTTTTGCTTAGAAGACTTTTCTCTGATTCACCCTACTGGTGTTTTATTATGTAAAATATCTTGTAAATTAGGCGCCCAACGCTACAAGCCAAGTCTAAAATACAAACGATCAGCAACACAAAATACATTTGAACTCATAAAGGGGATACTGAAGACTTCGCCTTTCAGGAGTGAAGGAATAGATTTTATATAAATGAGAGACGATATATATGCGGCCAAATTTCACTCATGGAATTGCTGTCTATATTCTTTCACAGATACGTGTTTTCTCTATGCGAGACCTCTCTTTTATCTTCGTCTTCCCCTGGGACCATGGACTCGGTCCATCTTGGTTTTCCGCTCGTGCCCTCGACATTATATACAACTTGACCAGTTTGAATTCCATTGGTCGTTTTGTTATCGGCGAATGGTCCGTTCGCGTGGAAAACTACGTCGCTGGATTTCAGCTGGTCCGGATCGCGCTCCACGTGGGCGTGAAAGACAACGTCTTTGCTCTCAAACGCAGGTGGGGTTAGATTGGGCTTTTGCTTCAACACCTCATCGTTCAGGAAGGTCCGTGAGCCACTCAGGTTTGGACTGTCTCTCCCGGCTTCGTTTAAATAGCCCCTCTGGAAATGCGACTGCGCATGGTGGGGTGTGTATGACGCCATTTCAACGGCGAGCTCGGCGCTGGCGGCCTGGTAAGAAGTGGCCGCTTGTTGTACCTCTTTCATATGCCACTTATACCACGTGTACACAGTCAAGGAGACCAAAATAACCAGGGCAACAGCGCACACCAGTATCATTAGACTACTGAGCGTATCCAATGCCATCCTGATCCTGTTTGTCTTTATTCTGTTGTGCTAACAATGAGCTGAGGGCAAGAAAAGCAAAATAATATTATTTAGAAGTCAACAACAATAACATCTTGCAAGGACCAAGGAGAGGCGGGGTGGCTTCATGCGCTCCGGATTGAGCGGTCCTGGTTCGAGCACTGGCAAAACCTGCAATCAGGCGTTCCACCTGTTTTCGAACGCCTGATCACGGATTAGCCCTGGCCGGGGACTTTGTGTTTTTGGGCGAGACACTCAACTTTCACAGTGCCTCCCTCCAACCAGGTGTATAAAGAGGTACGGACTAGCATCTCATCAAGGGAGGAGCAGAAATAGGAAGGAGTAGAAATACTCCCGGTCGTTTCATGCTACAAAAACCGGGATAAACTCCGATCTGATGAGCCACTTGGTTCGTATGCAGACTTTTACAAAGACTGACAGAGCTAGGGTTCTATACGTAATATAGCAAACACGAGAGACTGTTTTCATCGGGATATCCGAACACCGAGAGGAGAGTAGAAAATACGACGCGCAGTGGAGTATTTTTGACGAAATTCGAGGTGTTTGGATAGCCGATGAAACACTGTCTCGCTTGTTTGATATATCTCAATCGAAACAAAAACTAAGGAGTAAAAGGGGAGGTGAAATCGTCAAAAATCTATGCTAATTAAGACCGGGTAGTTGCGATTTTCATCGTTTTAACAAAACTTGATGAATTATTAATAAGTTTGAGAATATTAGTTAACATTTGGCTTGGGAGTGTCTGAACAATTTTGTTCCTTAAGTTCGAGACTTTCGATTTCTTGTAGTCCAGAGAAAACGGGTTTATAACCGAAGCTAAAGAAAGAATTTTATCAGAACTGCATAATCGCTGAACGATATATATTGTGAGCCCTGGGCCCGTTCGGTTCTATTAAACCGGTGGAGCCTTAGCACGATTAAGGATGTCTGCCCTCGTGCTGAGTTTTTAAAATTCCTTTAGAAATTTACGTTTACACGTTGGTCTGGACCTAAACATGTCAGTTTTCATTAAAAAAACAAAAATAATTATAACGCTAGTATTCTTGTCTTGTTGTATAGTGTGATCAGGTGTGTATTTTCGCGTACGAACCAGTGGCGCCAATTTAAAAGTACCCCACATGAAAGAGACATTGTCTGTGCGGTGTGCGACCGAGAGTTGAACAAAAGCCAACAAAAATTAGCAATTTAAATTAATGCAAGTGATTTAAATGAAGGCTGGACATTTTTGAATTGTTTTAACTCTGAGTATCATTGCTAACGATGTTTTTTGTACTCAGATAACAAGTTTTGCGAACTAAAAATGTACATTTTCTACCACTTCCTAACATAGATCCTCATATTACTTTTCATCATAAGTTTCATCTTAGCTCATAACATAATCAACCCTTGCTTCAAGCGGTCTTTAAACTGAAATTTAAACTACGATGCCATGTACACAAAATCTCACCAGTGTTAAGTTCTATTTGCGCGCTCGTTTTCAGCAATCAGCGACGAGATATGGCTGGCTGATAACATCAACACAGGATATAACGGACAGTACAAATTCCAAGGGTTATAAAGAAGCTCGCCGAGATCTCGCAATGAAATGATGCGTAACGTGAGGTCTACCAAACGGTTCGACGCTTTCATTTAAATACCACCAATATAAAGCTAATTATATCGTTATTTTCCGCAACGCAGGGAGGCAAATAGAATCACTTTACTGCTTTACTGCTTTCTCTCAGTAGCAAAGTTTTGGTTGTGATGTTATGTCAACCGTCAGCCAGTGGGTGAAAATATAAACTCCACTGTATAATTAAGCCAAACAAAGCCGTAGTACTCATCTACTCAAAAGAAGCTCAGTATATCTCACAAAACCAGTTTATAAACACTTTATAGTGTACTTACTGTTGTTTGAGATATGCGCCGCGCTTTCGATACGAAATCAGGACAATTTCTTGCTTCAAGCCGTGTGGGTAGCCGGTACTAACGATCACAAAGGTACTGCTTTCGTTAACCCTCAATATTCAGTGACTAACAGTTAAATTTGCATATATACGTATCATGTGGGTAACCTCTGACTTGATAAACCAACAAACATGTACTCAGTCCTCCCCCCTGACAACAACATGTTGCAATTTAAAGTACCCGACCGGTAAATACGCATTTCGCAGAAATTGAAAAGGAAGAACTAAAAACAGTCCTGATCAAAGCCAAGAAATGCTGATGAGTAAAGTCTATTATTTCGTTATATCATTTTAAAAGTATGTGGGAAGAGATAGTTTGTCTTGACTTTGTTGCATGAGGTGGGGGTGACATCCCTGCCCGGAAGGAAGACGAAGGCAGAAATTTGCGTAATAGTGAAAACATGTGAGGACGTTTCTGAGCCAATGGGTCACTAACCTCGGCGGAATTTTTTTACTATCCGTCAAAGATTTTAAAATCTGCTCCCCTGCTTTGCGAAATTAGTAAGGCACCTTTTTCTGAACGCTTACAAGTGTGGTATTTTTGCCTGAAATCATTGAAAAGGAAGGGACGCAATGCCGTTCTTTCAGATCCAGTTTGACTCGATTGACTGGATTTCTCTTCGGGTTCTCTCTATGTAGCCTCTCACGCAGACGTTTTCAGGCTTGTCACGCGAAACATCACCTGCATGACTGCGGTCTCATTTATTGTTGCGCTTCGTTGGCATAGAGTGTTGTGTAGCCCGTCATGTAATATCCTAGCCTTATCACGTGACTTCTTACCCGCGCTTGGCTGGCAAGATGGCGGCCTCCGCAGTGGAAGAAAGTGAAGTAGTTAAAACTTTGTCCGTTACTTTGGGAATTTCAAGCGAAATTATTGCTCAGCTTGCCAGCTTGGGTGAAGATGCAGCCACCGTTTTACTCAAGGCCAAGCAGGTTTTTGATGAATACTCAAGCAAAGAGGAAAAATACCGCACTGACATGGCTAGTCTTCGACGTGCACGTGTTGACGCAGGTTTGAATTTTTCTGTTATATCTGTGACAAATATGCCAGAAACGCTTAATTAGCTTCATGCAGTTCTTTTATAAGGCTTGAGTTGAATGAAAATTTGTATAACCATACTTTCTCCGCACAAATTGGGTTTGCCTGTTCAGGAATAATATTGCACTGGCATGTTTGTTGTTTCGACGCAAGCTTACAATGTTTCATTAACCTCTATAGAACAACAGTTCAGCCAGATTGAGAAGCAACTTATTTCCTGCAATGCTAAACTTGAATCAGAGCAGAAGAAACATGAAAGACTTCAGAAAGAACATGAGGAGACCGGTAAGATCAAAGTGTATCCTACTTTTTGATCAAGCTGCACTGCACTGGTAAAATCCAGTAAGCCACTTTGCTTGAAAGGTTCTTAATTCAACACATAGACATTGTTGTGACCAAAGTCTTCCTGAAAAGTTTTAAAGATGATTTCCAGTTCATACTGCAGTCTTGGCACCCTTACATTGTATTTTTTTCAAATATTGCAAATCTCACTCAATGGAATGGGAATCAAGGTTACATGTTATGAAGCACACACCTTATCTTTGAGGCCTTTTGAATTCTTTTTTCAACAGCTTCATTGATTTTTACTGTTGCAAAGTTGTTTCATCAAGTGATAAGAGAAAGCATAAACCTTTAATTTGGCTGCTTTACATCCACAGTGGGGGTTGTTTTGAAACTTTGAATTTACCCCATTCAAGTAGTTAAAAAATGTGCACATGAAACAAAACAAAAAATGCAAACAAATTCTAGGCAAAGCGTAGTACATGCTGCAAATCATCTTTTATAGGCCTAAATTTGCACAAGCACTGAACTGTAAGACTCGTCGTTGAGACATCAGCTCAACCACCTTACATGTAGCTCATTTGCAGTTTGAATGATTCAAACCATATGATAAGAACTTAACCCTAATTTTCTACTTCTTTAAAGCAAAAAGGGTCCTGAAAAAGTTAATTAAGCAGCATACTGAGGTTTCGTTTGTCAATTATCAATTTGATTGTTTGTTTGTTTTTAGTTGCTACACTTACAGAAAAACAAAAACGACTTCTGGAAGTGGAGAGTATCAAAGAAGATGCATCAACAAATTATGTAAGCTTTTACGTATTATATATAATGTAGCTTTTATAAATTTTAGAATTAAACAATGACCCTAAGAGTGGCCAGTTTTCAGTCATTGTGTGGTGTTCTTAGACAAGATACTTGACTGTGCATGTCATATCGTCAGTCTGTCAATTCCCAAAACAAACTGGCAAGTTGTTGGGAAAACCAGACTTGTGTATTGTACTAAGATGCTATTTGCAATGATAGAAATCCCACTTGAAAGAATATATCGCTGTTGCTACATATCTTTCCAAAGATGTTCATTTCATGAATACTGGTAGGCACTGTGACGTGGCCTCATGGTTAGTGCACATGACTTCAGATCAAGTTGTCTGGGTTTGAGTCCTGGCTGAGGACATTTTGTTGTGTTATTGGGTAAAACGCCAGTCACAAGCTATCCAAACTTGTCTATACATGTAGTTCCCAGTAAAGAGATTGAGACTTGAATGTACAAGAATTGTTACTGTGATAATGATTATGCATGTACATACAAGTTAGTTATTGCCTTAGGTTATACATGTACTAATTTTTTAGTTCAAACGTTTTGTTAATTAGTTAATTGCAAACAACCCCACAAGCTCATGTAGCTTTAATACTCATCGTTTTAAAATAAAGGCCATCTATCTAAAGGCCATCTATGTGAGGCCTTCTGACAGGGTGCACAGGTGCAGAACCACACAATTGGGTCAATCCCACACAATAACGCATAATCGGAGAAAATTTGCAAAATCCCACACAATACGGAAATGGTTACTTGAAATTTTAATTAAAACGGGTATTTCTATGGGGTGTCAAGATTTCTGGAATATTTTTAGACTTTTTTCAGACTAAATACAACTCTTTGATTGCGTTATCCAAACAACAAGGGCATTCTGACCGTAGCCTGTGCTATCTTGGGCACTAGTCTACTATTTAGACATGCATGACGTACTACGTAGAGGTTTGCTAGGACTTATGGGGCGATCTCGAGTATTTTGGTTTAGCTCTAATTGCTTTGACAAGCAAAGAATTAGTTTAAAATAGGTTCTAAGCTTCAGTCAATAAGATAAAAATCATTCAAAGTAAAATCTAGAAGTAATTAAGTTAGGCATTACCGGAGGAATTTCACATTGTTATTATAAGTAAAGGTATGATTTATAAGGAGAACTCGATATTTACTTTAACAGGGAGTAGGATACAACATATTTGTTCGATGCAAGATTGCGCAATCTCGCACAATTATCAGCACAATTACCGTAAACACCGGCGTATAAGCCGCACCTTTTTGCTCAAAATTTTCTTATCAAATTGGGGATGCGGCTTATCTGCGAGAGTATCTGAAGACCACGCCATACATGTAAATTTGTATAAATTAACACTTTTCAGCAAAAATTTCACAATCTCAATAGACCTGTGTAGCAAAATGATAAGAACTCCTCAAGACTATACCACAGTACGTTTGCTTTTGCGAGTTTGGTGGCTCCTATGGCTAAAAGAGCGGTTTTTGTTCATATAAACAGGTTAAACGTTGCCTTTCTTGAGCAGCTAGATGTCACTCGGCAGGGAATCTCTTTCCACCAGAAAGTTGTTTACATTGCCGCCGATGGCCGCTCACTTTGACAGAAATCAATCCTTCATGAGCAAGCGAAAATACGGGTGGTAAACTGCATCGTTCCCAGTACTCCCAACTTCTGATCAATTGCCTGGTTACTAAGCTACGAACGAACCAACCGTAACTGAAGCGTTCATGTTGTTGTTTGTTAGTTCTATTGAGAAATGGTCGACATAATGAAAAATAATGGATTAAAAATACCAGAGAAAGATCAAATTTATGTCTAAGTCAGATTTTCATACCATTACAGAGCCAAAATTATACATACATACATACATACATACATACTTTATTGTTACCTCCCCAATGGGGCTTTTCAGGAACAATTATTTAAATTACTAATTAAAAGTTACTAATTTCTGCTGATAAAAGGTTTCGTAAAACACTTTATGATAAGCACGAGCGATATAAAATAAATAGAACGATGTTCGATGACTCCATGTCATCATTATCGAGTTTGAATTACATGATAGAATTGAGAAGATGAAAGACGATGTGTGCGAATTAACATTGTTTTCAAGAGTGAATGTTTAAACTTATTGTCAACGATTCGCGCACATCGTCTTTCATCTTCTCCGGATCTTTTTGCCGATGAATGTAACAACTTGACGTCAATGTTCCTGAAATTGAAGTATCCTCCGCGACTTATTGAATCGACCATCAACCGTTTTGTCCGTTCTCAAGATCAAGCCGAACCACAGCACCAATTCCCACTAGATCAACCCATTAGAATTGTCTTGCTATTCAAAGATCAGAGGTCGGCCGACGCTGTACGAAAAGATCTCAGTGAACTCAGCAAGAAAATTGGAAGTGATTTGCACCCAGTGTTTACTAGTAGAAAGATCATTGATGACATCAAAGTTGTGGAGGTCAAACCTCCCCTAATTAACCAACATTGCGTTGTTTACAAATTTTCATGTGATCTGTGTGATACAGATTATGTCGGATACACATCCCGACACCTCTTTCAACGCATCGCCGAACATAAACATTCTGCTATTGCTAAACACTTGCAAGAAGAACACAGGCTGCAACCAACTAATCTACAAGACCAGTTTACAGTCCTAAAGAAATGCCGCACAAAGTTTGACTGTTTAATCTACGAGATGCTGTTCATCAGGAACATAAAACCAAAACTTAACACGCAATTGGATTCTGTTCGCGCCAAACTTTTTACATAACATTTGAATACTTAAATACCTTTTTCAATTCGTTACATATTTTCACACTACTACAACTATATATACAATCAATTCTATCATGTAATTCGAACTCGATAATGATGACATGGAGTCATCGAAACGTCGTTCTATTTATTTTATATCTTTGTGTTTATCTTAAAGTTACTAATAACTATACAATTAAAATTAATTAAATTTAAAATAGGTGAGAGTTTTAGTATTCTCTGTTTAAATGTTAGTTAATGCGTGGGTTGGCCCGTTCAATTAGAAACTTTCAGAGGAAACAATGAATGTACATAACTGACATCTTTCTCAAGACTCCACTTTCGATTTATTTTAATTTCTTTCCAAACTTTTTTTCCAAAATTTGAGTTCCCAAACTTGGGGTGCGACTTATCTGCGAGTGTGGCTTATACACCGGTGTTTACGGTAACTTTTTTTTCCGCACCCTGTCAGAATGCCAGACATGTAGGTATAGGAAATCTAATTTATTGCCTTATTTTTGTAAATCTTGCAGTCAAGGGTATCACGTCTCAATGAACAGCTTGAATCTGAGAAACTGGAGCTGTTGTCTGTAGTAGAGAGGAAAAACCAGGAGATAGACAGATTAAATCGTAAGCTGATTATCTATTGTTCTGTGTTTTGAAGAAAAGAATTTCTGTCCCTGTAAATGTTATGTGCAATCAGATTAAAAAAAAAATAAACTGCCTACCCTTCTGATAAACTTTCAACTGCCATCTCGTCAATTAAGACATGATGAACATGTCCAATCCAAATCAAAGTGTTCAATCGTCTTAGATTTGCACTGTCTTAGATTTTAGTTAGTACTCGATGTGCACATTCCTTTTTCAG
>JAHPZR010018028.1:2500-20638 GCA_019787425.1 Platygyra sinensis | reverse complement strand
AGGGGAAAGATAATAAACGGACGTACCTTTTTTCGTGGTGTGTACAACTTGTGTTTTTTATGGTGTTTGGGGGGCGTTTCAGAGCGATTCTAGCGAAGATTTACACTTACCTTAGCTTTCCCTGTATAAAATAGTCCGTCGTGCGTGGACGCACTCAGTCCGCCGTGCGTGACACAAAAGACGCTCACATCACGGACAAAGACGCACTGGGGACCCCCCCCCCTTTTTTTGGGGGAGGGGGTACTCCCATATGAATGGCGCATATAGGTACGTGGCCGCGGAATAGGGTATGGTTTTTGAGGTCTCGGTACCTTAAATAGGGTATCTTTTTTGACCCTTTTGGTAACTGTGTTCCTGGTGTTAAATAGGGTAGCTAAATTGTATGATCTAATACTGGCGCGTGAAAACGCTCGCCTATGGGAAATGTTGGTTTAGTTAAACTTGATGGTATCACCTTAAGTATTAACCAAAAATGGATTTGTTGCAACAGAGGTTAATAGACCTTGAATCAGGGTGTCATTTTTCGTGTTTGGGCCTTAAAAAGGGTATCAATTTTCGCTTTCTTAGTTCCTTAAATTAAACATTCCGGGGCACAACCTAGATCCAAAAATTCGCGGGGAGTAACCCTCCCCGGGACCTGAACAACGAAAATCATGTGACTATCTTATGCCGATTTCTTGAGTCGAGTTTGGTTACCCTCTTTCAAGGTTGTGTGCAGCTATGAGCCGTACTACGAATTTTTCTTCATGTGTGCCTCCTTAGCAAGGAACATGGGCACTGGTTTAGGTTAATCCACACATGAAATCATTCTCCTATGCCATAAAGAGAAGTTTTATACACGCAAAACGTAGAGAACACGCTCTACGAACACGGCAGTGGGCAACCAGGTGTGATTACGGAGCAGTGGTTTACAGGCAAACGCGCGATGAATCCAGATACAAGAATAAGAATCTACATCGACGGTGAAATGGAGGCAAGTTTGGATTTTCATCTCTTCCTCGCTCATGGATTAGGATTCCCCGAGAGCGATGACCTGGGAAACATTCCATGGGGGACACGACGAATCGCTCATTCGGCTGATGGTGGAATCTACAACACTATTCGCATACCGTTTAGTAAATCATTCCGAGTGACTGCAACCGACCCCGATTCTAATTACTTTTGGTATATCATCCGAGGGGCAGAGAATTATCCTTTGGTGTTGGGTGATCTTATTCTGCCGCCACATACAAAACTGAGGCTCTATAAGAACGAGGACGTGTACATGGAACCAATGGAGTTCCTTCGTTTGGCACAAGTCAAAAACTCTGCAGGCGCATTGTTCATGGTGACACTAGTTGCCAATAGTTCTAATCTCGGTTTTCTAGAGGGCTGTATGCGATCGTACATCGACGAAAGTAACAGAACAACCTGGCTATCCTCTGGCACTGAAGACTTTTTCTTGTCTGCATATTACTTCGATAGAGGACTTTACCATCTCGATAATGCTGGCTTGACTTATTTAGACAGGAACGGGCTTGTGAGCGCTTACAAGTTTTTCGAAAACGATCCATTGCTGTTTACAAAATCCTTCGAGCTCTGGTGGAGGTGCAGTGATAGGGACTTCAGCAGAGACAAACTTCATGGCTGTCCAAACACATGGCCCGATCCCACCCCTCCTAGAAGTGAGCAGTTTTTCACCAAATATTCTTTCATGAAAGAAAAAATATACAGCAAAGAAGAGCCTTCTCTCAAGGGAAAACCATCCAAGTTTGCTGGCAAAGAAGCGTTTTTCACCAATGACAGTATTACACTTAAGGAGAAAATCGCAATGACTGGAAACTCCTTTCTATTCGACAGCGGAATTTTGCAGCCTACCACTGTGACCACATACACATGGGTGTATGAATGGTGAAGATCTGCTTAGCTGCATTAGGCGAACAAAAATTCAGATAGACCTTTGTAACTTGTACATTTTGTTTCCATAATGTAGATCATGTGTCAATACTAAAGAGATTATTGTCGTTGAAAACTGTTCACAATCATGCTGGCATGCACTCGTTTCAATAACCGAGACAAAATCTCAAATCACCTGAACATTGTCACAATATCTACAGTGAGAAAACAATTGAAATGTACAAGTGAAAGAGCTCTCACAGTGATTGGTTTTTGTCAAACATGTAAATTAACATAATATTGTAATGTGACTGCACTGCTGCAATGTCGTCAAGTTTATTCAGGCTGAAGGGGGGGGGGGGGGGGTCGGTTAGTAAAGTAAGTAAAGTAGCTCATTCAGCTCTAAGTCTGGTCTCCATAGAAGCCCTGTATCTTAAAAAATTAATTACATCAAGAACTCCCCCACGGAAGACCCCCCCTCCACGCACGCACACACACACACACACACACACACACACACACACACACACACACCCCTCTGGAAATTCCAATTAAGCTTCATACATTTCTTTAAATTTTTTGGCTTTACAGAACCCTCCATCCCCCAGGAAATTCCAATCCCTTCTGTTGGGGGGAGTATGGATAGCCGTTTTGGAACTGGATAGTTTTCCGGAACTGCACAATTTAAGAACTACAAAAAATACAATGCAAAATCACATTTAAACCTTAAAATATAATGGTAAATATCACGGTCACGATAAAAAGAAATGTCTTGCTCAGCTGTTTTCACTCGGTTGTTTTTACTCAACAATGTTTAAAGGGAGATAATTGTAAAAACATTTTGCATTAGTTAAAAGAAAGGTCCTTTTCCCAAAATTCTGTATAACATTTGGTAGGGATAGCCTCATACTTTGCCTTGCAGAATGATTGTGAATGTTCAAAAATCAAGTGAAATATAAAGAAAAATAACTAGGAACTAATGAGTGATTGATGAAGACAAAAACAAGTTTAGCCTAGTGGGTAGAAAGGAACAACTGGTATTCCTAACTCTAGTGTTCTTTTGTAATGAACTGCACAAAGCATTTTATTGGCTGTGCAATGAGTGAGGTCATATTAGAGGCCTGGTTGTGTTGGGATGAACTGTGTTCGGTTGGTTGTTTTTTACTTTGAGTTTTTTTGGGAGAAAATCTGTTTTTTCAACCTGCTCAAAAATATGTTGAAATGATTGAAGATGATGGGTAGCGTCTGCTGTTGATCTCAAATGTTGAGATATCTTGAGTTGACTGCTAATAAGATGCATAAACCGGATCAATATCAGTATCTGGGCAACTGCGCACCTACCTCTCCCCTAACCCAACATGTTATAATAAGTTAATAAGTTAGTGTTACTTTTGTGTTAGGGGAGGGGTAGGCGTGCAGGTGCCCAGATACTGATATTGATCCCATACACCTCAGATAGGACATAAATCCATATTACTAATTACTTACCTTATTTTACATTGTTCTTAAAAAAAGAAGGACATGAAATTGCCAAATCTCTCAGTGAAAAAAAATTACCCAATGAAAAATATCTGTGCTAAGTTCTGTCTTGTTCTCTATATTTTTTTTTATTGGTTATTACAGCAGTTGTGGATACATCTGTCTGTCTAAGAGCTAGGTCCATCTTGGACTTGAGAAAAGCTATGGTCCATTTCTTGTTTTTTTTTTTTTTGGTTTTCCTTTTATATTCCCTTATTTGACTTTATTAATGCAGTAGATTATTATTATATTTCAAATGTATCCAGAAGAATGTGTTTAATTTGAAAACATTTGTTTTGTAACCATAATTGAATAATCGTTTCAAAATTGAATGGTACTAAAGTATTTGGAAGTATATAAGGGATTTAGAACATGCTTTTTACATGAAGATAGTTTTCATTTCTTTTGATAGCTAGAAGTTTTGTAACAATAATTTTTATGGTATATTATACCAAAGAATGTAAAGTTGCGTTTTGTATTAAATGTTGTGCATGTTAGTAGAGTTCACAGAGTTTGCGCATTTTTTTAGCCTCCTGCACAGACATCCTCTTGGCCTGTCATGCAATCTTTCCTCCCTAACGACTGCATGATATTAGCCAAAAGAATGTCTGCACTGTCTGGAGGTTATGCTGTTTTGGGCTTTTCAAAATTCCATGACTTTCTATGACCCTTTCTAGTTTTCCATGAGCTACATAGACTCTGTTATCAATTGGAGTAGTCAATAACTCCCTAATATCTCTAGCAACACAAGAGCGTGACACTTTTTTTTCTGATTCTCTAACCAGGTTTTGACTCATTCTATGTTCAACCCTGAACAAAAACAGGACAAAATGGATTTTATTTGTTAACCCATTGACTCCTGGAACTTTTTGCCAGAAATGCATTGTTTGGACATTTTGGTGGTTTTGAGGCTGGATCTCGACCAAACTAGCTTTAATCTGGTCGAAAATGCATTTGTAGCACGACAGCTAGTCCTCCTTGCCACTAAAATCGCGTTTTACGAACTTTGGGCCCGTGCATGCGCAGAAATCAAAAATTTGATAGGTGGCCTACGTCTTTAGGCTTTTCGATTTTTGATGTTTTTTCCCCTTCCTTTTTCTCCTTTTCTTTTCTTTTTTTTTTCGCTTCAGGGATTGACCTTTTACTGGGCTTGCTTGCAGTTAAAAAACTTCTAAGAAAGAGTCATCGAAGCGGCCAATTTTTACCGTGGAGCAGTTAGGTGTAGTGGCAGTAAATTTTGCTCTGAGTTTTTCACTCATCTTTTTGACCATTTTTGTGCGTATCTCAGGCGCCATTTAGTTGATCACTCTGATCTAGGCATCATTGGAAAGATCTTTTCCTCCTGCAGAAGTTGAGTATAGATGATACCAATTTTGGTCAAAAATGATGACGTCAGAAGCGGAAGAAAGGCCAAGGTTCTTCACGGGCGGTTAAGGGCGTCACAGGCGTCAATAAATTAATTCAACAACATATCATAACTATATTAACAGTGACATTAATTTAGTGTTGATTATTCTGCATCACAGACAATATTAAAACTAAAAATACTAATCATTTTTCTCTTATCTCTCTTATGGCACTGGGAGAAAATGATTAGTGACTTTGTCATTTGTTTTGGTCACTTCGCATAATGAGAGCCAATTTGTCCAAACCAAATGCACTAAGATGGGGTGAATATTCCCATGCAGTTTACCAAACAGGGCAAAGGGATGAAAGGAATACAAACCATATTTCCCTCACATTTTGGCTCATCCTCGATGTAAAAACCTGTGATACTCATCAGTGACGTAAAACAAAGAAAACAAAGAACCCAACATAATGAGCTAGGTAAACCAACAATTTCATATTTTTATCCATCCAGTGCACAGAATTTTTCCCTTCATTATTTTTTTTTTCATGTCACATTGGCTAGGTTGTTCTACAACTTATTGCCCTCTATGAGGGTGTCAAAGGGGTTATTTAGAGTATAAAGACTTTTTGGCTATCGTGGCCATATAAACAAAATATTAACTGACTAATGTGTAAATGATCGAAGATCGAGTTTTGAGCGTATTCGGTACTTGCATGTAAGAGGACTTTAATAATGACCAAAAGGTGCAGACTTTCTCGGATACGCAAATACTGGTAACAAAATTTTTGAGGGAAAAATGTAAATTTTAGTTTACTTTAACCTCGTCTAACACTTCTGGGGCCCGTTTCTGGAAGCTCTCGGTAATTACTGGGCCCGTTACACGGTTTTGTTTTTTCATTATAGAGGGAGTTTCAAAAGATTTAACAATTGTACAATAAAGTTATCAGCTAAAGAAACAAAATGGACTTCATCAACAGTCAGAACACGCCCTACTTTTCTTGAGACTTTGATCTCAAAATCTGATTCCGGGCCCGCTAAGTTACCGGGAGCTTCAAGAAACGGGCCCCCGGAGACCTTTTGTACCCTCTATGTATCCTGTTGGAGATTGCGTGACTTTCCTTATTCCTTCATTCGGTCTCATTTCGTGACATGCTCCAAGCCTACGCTCTACCTGCGGTGTTTTAGATACCAGTTCCAGGCATACTTTGCAAAAGGAGACCATCTACAGCTCATAAAAGTCATAAAATCATACGCATGAATTGACTTATCTCTTTTGTTGCATTTTACTGACTAAATCCATTTTTTCTAACAGCTTACTGACTAAGGCCATACCCTATTGACATCCTCCTTTCTTGTGCCAAATTTGGCTCCATTTTTCCACATGACCAAATGCACCCCAAAAAAATCCACTTTGGGCGTCTTTGCTTGTGTATACAAGGAACGATACATATTGAGAGGAAGTTACCCGGCCTTAAACTTTGTTGTCTCCTGACGGAAGCCACGCTGCCATTGTCACACGCCCATTCTCTCATCTGGTATTTCTGTCTCTAATGAAGCTTTCTCTTTGGCTTAAGGTGGCTCATTCTTAAAGCATGAAGAGGCGTTGTGTTACGTTGTTCGACAACAGAAGAGTACGATGAGCCTGTACGTAAGAAATAATCAACAGCCCAAGAAACAACTATCTTTATGCTTTCATGAGCAGTATTCACCAAGTTGTGAGCGTACAGCAAAGCCCATGAGGCGAAGCTGAGTGGGCTACTGACCCGTGGCCTTGAGGGCGAAGGGTCTAATTGTTTTAGTATCACCCAACTAGTCGAACAGAAAAGGCAATAGTAAAGTTAGCGAATGCAAGTTATTTAAAGAAGTATTTATTTGGGAATAAAACGGGAAAAAAACCCCCGCGAATTTCGCTACTTGAGGACTATTACTAATAGTCCTCTAGTAGCGTAGCCAAATAAAATGCAGGATTTGCATTAGTCCACTAGTTGGGTGATACGAATTAACAACTTGGATAGTGGTGTACATTTACCACGCAAGCTGAATAATTAGCTGTACAAAGAGAAACTTTATTTTTATTTTTATTATTATTATTATTTTTAATTGAGACACACACATTGCTTACATTACTAACATAAATTGATTGCGACTTACACTACTAACAATGCTCATGCAGTTATTTACACTACTTACAATACTTGTTCCTTACGCCACTTACAATACTAACGCTGATACTACTTGCATTACTTACAATATAATACGTCTACTTACTCTACTGACAATACGAATACTTACACTACTTACAATATTTACAAAATAATTAGATTACTTACTAGTTTATGATTGTGATTATCGCTTACATTCGCTGAAGCAATACACACACACGCACACAGTACAGATACAAGACTAAAGCAAAGCAGCCCACGTTTCTTTAAATTGATCAAGTACTTCGTTTTTAACAGCCAAAGTGCGAATAATACCGAGTTTGTCTTTCAGGCGCAAAAGAAAGCTATCAAAGTCCGAGGAGCCAACGCGCATGCTTGAAGCAAAAATATGATCTTTTGCAATTATTAGAGAGTAGTTGAGGGCTATAAAGTTTATTGAGCTACAGTTTTGATGCCAACCGTTTAAGATTACTTTTTCTGATAAAACGATATTTTGGTGAAACGTTATCTGCCACCAGCGGGTAAAAAGGTCCCAAAAATTCATTGACTCACGGCATGTGATCAGCAGGTGAGGCAATGACTGGCTTTCTAAGTTACATAAAGGGCATTTATCCAAGTCCGACAAACCAGCGCGAAACAAACTGGATTGTGTGGGTAAAATGCCGTGGATGATTTTCAGTTGAAACGTTATAAGTTTTGCTTCTAATTTTAAGATGCGAAATGGTAGCAAGTAAACATCTTGAATGTCTTCTTTAGTAATACCATGACTAAGAATTCTGGGTTCCGCTGTGGGTGGAAGGTATCTTTTATGAAGTAGTTTTGAATACGCTAACTTTGTGGAGAAATGTTGTTCAGATATTGGGGCTCCAGGTGCTAACCCGTTGGCGGGGGTTGCGTTATTGCGAAGAGATGATTTCCAAGTTTTTGGAATGGCATTTATGAGGCCATGGTATATTGTAAACGGGCATTGCACAAGAAATTTTTCTTTAAACCCTGTTAGAGACAAAAAGTTAAAGTCAGCGCTAAGCAGATCTTGGATGTAGATGATGCCTTTGTTATACCATTCGTTAATAAAGATTGTCTTTCCGTCCAGCCGAATGTTGCGATTATTCCAGACTATTTGATCATATACGGGTATTTCTCTGCTATCAGATGAATACTTGAATTCTTGCCAATAACATAAAACCGTGCGGTAGAATTCCGGGAGTTGTTCTAAATTGAGTCAGTGCCTTTACGTCGTAGTCGCAATTAATCAGGAAATCAATACGACCAAACTGCCTGACTGCGTAGTTTAAGGACGGTGCCTACTAAATACAAAGGTTTTTGCGCCAAGTTAGGACCACGTGGAAAAAGTAGATATTTGCAAGGGCTATTGGAATCCACAAAGGAAAATAGGGGTAGCCACGCATTTTTTCGAGATAATTAGCCTTGAATCTCAACAAAAATGCTGACATCAGCATTTTTCTGAAAAAAGCGGGAAACGATATTTCTTCACAGATTTCCTTAGAATTCGCCTTTACATACAGAAAGGCAGACACATTTAAAAAGATCTTTAAATTACATGGCAAATGGTAACATAAAAATCATTTTTGTTACGTTTTTAGTAACAAAATCGTTGCCACATCGCTTTTAACGTCTCTGACAGCCTTCCTCTGGTTCAGCTAAAATACAGTCTAAATACCTTTTGCTCACGACCAGAAACTAACCACATGTTGAATAGGCTTGCCGCTTCCATTTCGCAACAAAAAATGTAGGGGTAACCACGCGTTTTTTAAAGTTGTTGATCTTTTTTGAAAACTTTTAGGGTCCCCGTTACATTTTTTCCTGTCACTTCCCCCGTAAGTAAGACATTTGCGTGTCTCCGCGCGCACTACGCCATCTGCAGGTACATGTTTGTAGTTGGGTTTCAGTGTAATTTTCGAAAGATAACAGCTAGATTTTCAGCTGGAAGACGTTAAGAGTTAGTGCCTAGTGATATGCTGCTATTCTGGTCTCCCTGGTTTAAGTACAGGTTCATTAAAATTGATTTGGTCACCGTAGGAAAATTTTGCTTTAATTTTAGTCGTGTGCTTGATGGCGTAGTTGATTGCGTCAATGTCAACCCCAGCGCGCGCGCGCTTAAACCATGGCTTGCGTGATGCGCAGAACGTTTGCGCACTAACAAAAGTAGGCACCGTCCTTAAGATAGTTTTCCACGAAGCATCACCACCCAATGCGTTTAATCCAAGCTATTTTCAAGGCGCGTTCCATGATTTCGAAGTCAATCATTCTCAAGCCACCACACTTCTTTTCCGCGATAATCGTTTTTCTCTTAATTTTTGGGGTTTTTTCCCTCCCAGATAAAGCTAAAAATAATTTTGTTAATAGTGTCTATAAGCGGCTTCGAGATTGTCAAAAGCGAAGTGCTGTATACAAGTTTGGCTAGACCTAGTGTTTTGACGATGTTTATCCTGCCAATGAGAGTGAGGTTTCTCCTTTTCCAGCTGTGTAGAGTTTGTTCTAGGTTGTACACCTTTTCTTCAAAGTTTAGCTTATTAGCAAGTACAGGATCATACGAGAAGTGAACACCTAGGGCGCGAATTGAGTTATGGGGCCATTTGAAACCGAAAGGCTTTTCATTGCAATTTCTCCAAGAACCTAGCCACATTGCTTCGGTTTTATGCTTGTTAACCTCTAAGCCGCTGATATTCTTGAATTCGCTTAAGAGCTTTAGTAATTGTGAAACGGAATCGAGATCGCGCACCAGTACCGTGGTGTCGTCTGCATATAAGTGTGTAATTTTTATTTCTTTCTGGCCCACCTGAATACCTCTGATGGTTGAATCTTTCTGTAGAGCATTGGAGAGGAGCTCAATTCCAATAACAAAGAGTAGACCCGACAAAGGACAACCTTGTCTGACACCTCTTTCCAAAAGAAAAAAGTCTGACGCGTGTCCATTATGCAAAACGCAACTAGAGGCATTGTTGTAAATGACGTCAAACCAATTTAGGATGTCAGGACCGAAATTAAACCTCTGTAACGCAGCTTTTAAGTAGTCCCATTCAATTGTGTCAAACGCTTTTCGGAAGTCTAAAAAAATTGCAATGCCGGGTTTTTCCGTCTGCTTAGTGCAAAACATAGCGTCTTGAATTAGTCGAACATTCTCTCCTATGAAACGACCTTTGATATAACCGGTTTAATTAGGGTTGATGATTTTTTTTAGAAGAACTTTTTCTAACCTTTTCGCAATTGATTTCGTCAAAATTTTATAATCGATATTAAGCAGCGAGATGGGTCTGAGATTTTCCAGCAGGCTTTTGTCCTTGTTTTTCTTGGGAATTAACGATATGATACCGCGTCTTTGGCTAATAGAAAACATTCCGGATTTGAAGGCGTAGTTGAAGCTTCCGATTATATCGGTACTGATTTCTGACCAAAAAAATTTATAAAACTCCGCAGAAAGACCGTCTGTGCCAGGGGACTTACAATTTTAAAATTCTTTTAAAGCTCTTAGTCATTTGTCTTCGGAGACTATGCCTTCACATGATAATTTTTCTTCTTCGCTTAAAGAGGTAACGTTTTCAGTCTCGAGCTCGGGAAAGGTTTCATTAGGATGCGCGAGGATTTCAGACCCCTGAGATTTGTAAAGTGTTTCGTAGGACTTTTTTTCCTCGCTGAGGATTTCAAATTGGTTGGACGTATACTCATTGTCATTGATCTTTAACTTTGTTACACTTTTTCTGCAATGGTTCCGCTTTTCGAGGTTAAGAAAATATTTTGTATTGTGTTCGCCTTGCTCTTGCCACCTGGCTCTGCTTCTGAGTATTGCTCCTTTTGTCTTTTGACCGTCGCATTAGTACTCGTAAGCGTAGATTGGTGGCGTAAAGTTCATTTAAAAGCTTTTTGTCGCTGGGATTCTTTTCAGTTTGTTCTAATAGTTTATTGGCTTTATTTTGTGGTATATATTCTTCATTTCTTCGTCGTTTGGCTTTAATTTTTGAGAATTTGATTGTAAAACCGCGAATTTCCATTTTAATGAGGTCCCATTTTAGACTTGCATTTTGGACGTCTGAATACTTGTTCTTAAAAAGTGGAATTTCTCCACGAAGTTTGTCAACATATTCACAATCTTCTAGTAAAGAGTTGTTGAATTTCCAGAAGCCGGGTCCTTTGGGTTGCAACAGGCTTTCGGATTTTAAATGTAGCGTGATGGCTGAGTGATCTGATTCAGGCACATTGATTATATTGCGGGATTGCACATCTGAGGAAAGGTCCTTTGAAATTAGGAAAAAGTCTAGCCGCACTTGAATTTTGCGAGACTTGTTTCTCCACGTAAATCGTTCAGTGTCCGGGTTGCGACGGCGCCAAATATCGGATAAGTCATACAGGTTGATAAGGCGTTCAATCTCCTGAATAACGCAAGCTTTTTTTAAAAACAAGTTTCCTCCCGTCTTGTCGATTTCCAGCAGGGCGCAGTTGAAGTCTCCAGTAACAAAGATATTTTCATGCGCAAATTCTGCTAGTAGGTTTTGGAGACTTCTAAAGAAGGTTAATTGTTGATTAACATCATTCGGTGCATAAATATTAAGAAGTATAATGTGGGATTCGTCAACGATTAAGTCAAGTAGGATATATCTTCCATTTTTGTCGGTGATGCATTTTTCAACTTTTAGCTCTAGATTTGGGTTAACAAGTATCATAACCCCTTTACTGTTCGAAGAGCCGTGACTGAAAAAGGCTTTCCCGCCCCACTATGCTTCCCAGAATTGAGCGCATTCATTAGTGCTGTGCGTCTCTTGTAAAAACGCAAAATGAAGCTTCTGGTTATGCAACCACCGGAAGATCGATCGCCGCTTAATTGATTTACCTAGCCCTTTCACATTTAGTGACTGAATTTTAATGTTCAGGCTCGGGTGTGAAGTCGTTATTGTGTCGGATGAAAAGCAGTGTTTTGGAATGCGTTGGCATGAGACCTTGAGTGCCATCTTTAGGCCAAATTAAATGTAGGATTGACGAAATTAGCATACTTTTGGTGAAAGCGAGCAAACACAGAAAACAAACAAATAAGAACCACAAGTAAAAAAAAAGCATAGTGGACGACGTAAAATAGCGGGTAGAAACTTTATTTGTGACAATATACCGACAAAAGCCATTTTGTTTTTCTTCAGCTGCTTGGAGGTGAATAGTACTTGGCTAATCAACTCCGAGCTAGCCAATCAGCGCGCGCGAAAAGTACTATTCACTTGTGTGGTATGTACTTTTCCGTGTTTACATAGCCTCATCTAAACGCGAGGAGGGTTGGGAGAATTCGAGACAGTTATGCGAACCCGAGATACAAGGAAAAAGTGCTTTATTACTTATATAAAATAATTCTTAAAAAATACGCGCAAACTTGAAACGTCACAACCGTGTTTACATACACTCATCTGAACACCTATCGACCAATGGGAGCGCTAGTCTCCTTCGCAGCCGTTATCAGGGTCGTCACGCAACGCTTCTCCGAGAAGCGTTGCGGGACAACCCTGATAACGGCTGCGAAGGAGACTATGGGAGCGCGCGTAGTGGCTCACTTATTTTATAATGATTATTACAGAGTGTTACAAAGGTTTTAATCGGAGTGGAACAATTTACTTTGATTTTTGTACGTTCGAATTACAAAAATGATCGAGTCAGCCTTGCAGAAAAGTCGAAAATTTCATAAAATAAATACATTCTCATCTTCGGAGAAAGCGCAAAAAAATACCAAGAATAGTTAAGGCTTGCGTGTGTCAGTGAATGTTTTGATTTTGAAGCATTATTATTGTGCCTTTGCTTAGCCTGCGTATGTTTTGGCTGAAAGGATAGGAGTGGGGATCGAGGTTGTCCGTGTGAGAGAAAAGGACTAATAAAAAGACAGTTAAGCTCGATTTCCAGCTATTTTGAAAGAGTGGTTGCTTATCATCCTCCCAACGAAAAGGTGTATGGTAAGGAACGCGGGTTCAGGAAACGGCTGGAAATCGAGCTTTAAAGACAGTAACAACGGCTGATAATGAAGAAATACTGTACTTACTTCTTATCTACACCTGGACCATCATGCATCGCGCTCTTTCATATTTCTTGCCACTGCTATACATAGTACAAAACAAAAGAGTGTTCACTTTCTTATATACTATGATAGCTTAGAATTCACAACATCGTCTTAAGTTTGCCGTTAAAATCTTCCTGTTAACGTTCTCAGGAGCGCTTTTTCACGGCAAAACTGACAAAAGCCTAGAGCTTCCGGTGGAAAAAATATTACTAAAAAATAAAACAAAACAAAACACGAGTAACAATGCAACGGAAAGCGAATGTTATCAACTGTCATTATTTTCTGCAATATCGTCAGCCTTTGTGTCATAGCAAGCTAGTGTAATAATAGAATAATACTGAAAACGATGACATTCAGTGGATACGTTTTGGCGGGTTGACATTCATGAACTTTTAATGTTATACAGGAAAATAAAAAAAATCTGTCAAAGCAACGTCAATTTTTACCAAATTAGGCATAACGAGACGGAAGACGCTTGGGTTGGCTAAGAAATCATGTTGAACGACAAAATGTTTAATGAAGAGCTCACTTCAGTTTAGGACATAGAACTTTCTTGACTGTAAACTTACGATAACAGGAGAATTGTAATATAATGGTTTAATACTCGTCTGACTCTTTTGAATGTTTCGTTCAAGACGTTTGGTTTGGTGCTTGAGCCTTCAACAGTTGGAATATTAACGCTAGTGCGCGTGAGTAAAAATGCAGCATGTTGAACGCGCGTGAAGTTTCAAGAAATCGTAGTGCGAGACCTAAGGTTATTACTCACAATTGCACTGCACATCCTTTCTGCGCATAATTTATGGCGTCATTTAGCGCGCCCGCGTGCCCGCGCATATTGAAAACATCGCGGATTTGCCATGATATTGAGCTCTGTCAGTTGGAAAATGGCTATAGCTCACCAACGAGCACGGGCACCCCAACTTTTTTTTTCAGTCATTGTAATCAACTTATCATAAACTTTGCTTGAGGAAAGACTGATCTGATTCCTATTGCTGAAAATTGAATAAATAACGAAAATAGCAGGTAAACTGTGGTCTTTTCTATTTTGCCCGATGGTAACCATGTCAAGAAATTTGGTTGAAATTTTAATCAAGAATTAAGCTTTCTGTCTAAATCAAACTTAAAAAGTTTATTTGTGTCCGATACAATGCATTGACTCCAGTTTAATGAGTGTTCTCATAAGTCTCGGTCACAAAAATTTACAATTATTACTGGGAATTCGTTCTTGTGATAAGCATTAAATAATGCCAAAATGGGTCATTTTCAATGCCCCAGTGCTCATTAACGAGTATGGGCACCCCCCCTTTTTTATTTCAAAATTGAAGTTCTCATATGATAAACATTCAGTGGGCAAAGTTTGAACGAAAATCTATTGTCAGTTTTATTTCAAGGGAATTACCTTAAACGCGCACCAAAGTCTTGGGATGACGATGCGGTCTTTTCCAGATTGCGCATCCTTTATTGAAATCCAGGTTTCCAAGAAGAGTGGCTCGTCAAAGTTAGCCTCATGTTTAACAACTCTGACAACTTCCAAAATCTATTTTGTGGTTGTTTTTGCGGACATGACGCGAGATCTAGGAGTCATAGTTGAAGATAGAAACAGCTCTTTTGTGTTCTGTAATCACGGTTTTCAGTGATTGTTCAGTTTGACTGCAGTATTGAAAATTGCAGTTGGTGCCGTGCAACTGGTTTTGTACACTGTGTCAAATTTTGACCAGTCAATCTTTTCTTGGGCTTCCTGTCGCGGGAACAAATTGTTCACAGTTCTAAATGGTTTGAAGGCGACTTTGATTTTTGTTGCCTGAAGATTCGACTAATCCTTTCTGAAGTGTCCTGCACGGCGGAGTAGGGTAGCACAACGAATCCATTGTATGGTAGATCAGCTGGGATTTTCGACAGCGATCTTTTGCAGCTATTGATGCAGGATGAGAATAATTATTGTCTCGCAGTGCGGCCTTGAATGGTTTTGTTTCTTCGCGTTTCCCTACCTGTGTTGATGGCATGTTCAGTGCCCTGCGTAGCAAGGTACTGACTACAGATCTCTTATGGTACATGGGGTGGTGAGAATTGAAATCGAGGTCTGTGTGTGTTGGCTTTCTGTAGGCATTCACTTTCGAGTCAAGCTGCGTACCCCTCCTTGTGGCAATAGTGTATAGAAAAGGTAGTTCCTGTCTTCAGGTTCTGGAGTGAACTGTATGTTGGGGCTAATTTAATTAAGATTTTGGTAAAAACGTATCCGCTTGGTCCTTTCTAAGACACGTGTGACTGTCGACAACGTAACGGAGCCACCACTTAGGGCGGGGGGGGGGGGGGGGGGGGGGAAGGCGAGCTGTAGCAATGGCAGTTTTCTCAATTTCTTACATTACGGGGTCTGCTATAAGGGGACTGATTCTATCAGATATGAAGTAATATGATGAAAATGTCAAATAACCCTGCCAAATATGAAGTACTAATTAAACAATGCTTGCGTTCAATCCTGGACATAAGTGTGAGATAAAATTTCTTCGGTAATGTTCATATGTTAAATGTAGAATCGAACTTGGCTTCAAACCTTTTTGGATAATTTTTTTCATAGAATAATGGATGTAACTTCAATCATCACACTCTACATCCCATTAATTTTTAAACGCGAAACTCTTCTTGCGCATAAACTTTCCCCTCCCCCTCGCCTTGATGTTAAGACCCCTTCCCCTACCTCCCAGAAAGGGAGCCCTTTCATTTTAAGTTTTTTTGAGCAACATAATATCACTCGGGGTTTATACTCAGAACTTCACGGTATGTGAAAACCATTAAAGGTTCTTTCATAATTTTCTGGTTTCCCTCTTGAGCACAATTACAAAATGTTGAAAACGCTTGCTGACATTGTACTTTCTACACTTTTCATGTTCCCTGTAAATACTGTGTTCCTTTATGAAAGTGAAATGCGTGGTTTTGGCTTGTTTTTTGTGGATGTGGAATTAGGTGAATGCAAAACTCCGATCCTTGATAATCTGATAAATAACAAGTGTTGACATCGCTGGCTCTCACCAGTTCCTCAGCATCACTAACATTACAACAACCTTACTAAAACAATCAATTCCTTGCTTTTCTTTCCTAGTGACCCTGTGGGTTTTCGCAAATTTGATTTATCTCCAAACTAAATTGTGGGTAGATTTTGTTATTATGCTTCGTCCGACAGAGACCGGCTGTGACTGTTGTCAAAGCGCGCTAGCCGAGCCGGATGATTTTTTTGGCTTTCCGTGGTGTAAAATTCACAAAAAGTTGTTAATTTTTCGCAGGCAACTCGCTTGCTTTTAGACCGCGACCGACATTGAAAAGATACTAAGCCTGTATGGAGAACTTTGGTTCTTCTGTTTTCTTTATGAGGACTTCCTCCTTAAGCCTTATAAAACTGAGAGAAACAATTTATACGGGAGATAGATCTCTGGCCTATGAACTTCCTTTTACATCAGTAGTGTAGAGGTTTTTGTGGGATTTGATCGATCGTATTGCCAATTTGTTATTGTTGTGCATAACAAAGAAAACAGACCTTGTTTTTTTTAAGCTTTCAAAATATGTACACTAGACAAAATAAATTGTTCTTTTGACCATGGCGAATTTCACTTCGTAAAGTGAATCCACGAAAACACTCGCCGAGGGACTTTTCCCAAGGCTGTTATATTTGGTCACGCTGATTTTCCAGCCATGACTAAGAAAACAAACCTTTAGACTGAATCTATCCAAATATGGAGATACTTAATAAGTATTACACGATAAAATTGAGGTTTTACTTGATTTCAGGATGTATATACACCGATCGAATAAAATTGTACTTTATACCATGAAGAAATTCTCTTTGGAAAGTGACGGAAACCTCCAAAGTCTCGCTGGGGTATTTTCCCACGCTATAGTTCATTATATTTTGTCACGCAAGTAACATCTGCTAAAATTTCCAGTCTCGTCTTGGAAAGCTAAATTTTACAACAACGCGGAGTTCCCCCCTGCCCCTTAATTATTAATTTCTTTGGAAAGGAATCTTACTGCTTTAAATTTGACAGACAGGAAAATAAATTCCACCAAAGGCTTCCTCTCCGTAATGCCAAGATATCTCTCTCTTCCGTGTAAAGTTCACATTTGTCGTTTTTTTTTTTAATTTTTATTCTTTTTGAAGCTCACTTTTATTCGAAGTGTAGAATACGGGAAAAGAGAGAGGACACATTTATTTAAAGAATCGAAAAGCTATAATTACATGTCCATCTATTTGCAATGAAAGAAGATAACAATGCAATGAAAGCAGAGTCTCCTAAGCAACCGTTTTAAGAATGTCAAGGGGGGGCGTTGCGTGACATCTCTTATACAGAGCTGCTGAGGAGACTACGTCATATAAGATACCGCAACGAATTAGGTACTTTCCATTACGTGGAAAAACTTTTTTAAACCCTTTATATCTTTTTTTTGGGGTCTTATGAAGACCCCTATGCTATCATCGGCGGGGTTTATTTGTCTGCGTGTCGCGTATCGCGAGGTCTTCTGGGAGGAATTTAGTAGGCTTATATGACGTGAGCTTTCGATACAGCGGCCATTGCTGTTTTGAATACATGTAATATTTTTGCACAGCTTACCGTCGCGAGTTAGTTGCAGTTTCCAAGGTTAGTTGGGAGCAACTACAGAATGCAGGGCCACTTTTGACCGTGAACCAAACGAGCCGGCTCGTTTGGCTCGGCAGTGGATGTAAGAACGAGGAAGAAGTTGTTTTGGTTAAGTGTTTTGTTCATATATTTAGCGGCTCGTTTGGCTCGTTTGGCTCGGCAGTGGATGTAAGAACGAGGAAGAAGTTGTTTTGGTTAAGTGTTGGGTTCATACATTAAGCGGCTCGTTTGGCTCGTTTGGCTCGGCAGTGGATGTAAGAACGAGGAATAAGTTGTTTTGGTTACGTGTTGGGTTCACATATTTAGCGGCTCGTTTGGCTCGTTTGGCTCGGCAGTGGAGTAAAGAGCAAACGAGCCAAACGAGCCGGCTCGTTTGGTGCATGGTTAAAAGTGGCCCTGTATTCTGTAGTTTAGTTGTTTTCCATTTTTAAATTGCTTTGGCTCGTTTTTGTTAGATATTATCTTTCTTCCCTCGCTGCTTTCGAGAACCATGTATTCTCTGTTATTTGCATTTAGATCCTCGCCGATACATTCCGATACAAGCGATTTGTTTCTCAC
>JAHPZR010018027.1:15000-21156 GCA_019787425.1 Platygyra sinensis | reverse complement strand
CTACAAAGTCAACCACCGTCTGATTTGGCAAATGTTCTTGCACGATTGGGTCCAGATAAGTACTCTGACTTTGACTTTGACTTAGATCACATTTCTCTTGATTCTTACTTTGCTGAATATTTTGAAGGCTCTTGTCAAGTTATTGTTAAGGGTAGGCTTAACGCTAATATTTCCTTTTGGCAAAGCATTGGTGCCTCTAAGTTTATTTTAGATACCTTAAGTTTTGGTTATAAGATTCCCTTTTCACGGGAACCTACAAGTGTTTTTCTTAATAATAATCGCTCAGCTTTGGGTGAGAGTGATTTTGTAGAATCCGCTATTCAGGAGTTACTTAGGGTTGGCTCTATTGTTTCGTGTACTTGCCAGCCTGACGTGGTTAATCCATTGTCTGTTTCTGTACAGTCAAGTGGTAAGAAGAGGCTCATATTGGATCTAAGGCATGTTAATTTCTTCGTGAATAAGTCACAGTCCAAAATTAAGTTTGAGGATACCCAGTCTATACTAAATTTTTTGATCGGCGAGTCTCTTTTAATTTGTGGGCCTATTCTTTCGATATTAAGTCTGGGTATCATCATGTTGAAATTTACCCCACACATCAAAGATTTCTCGGTTTTTCGTGGGTTTTCAATGGGGTTCGAAAATATTTTAAGTTTGTCGTCCTGCCCTTTGGTCCTATATTTTCTCCAAAGTTATGCGTCCCCTCGTCAAGCATTGGCGTAGTCAGGCCCTCCGCATTGTAGTTTATTTAGACGACGGTCTAGGGGTAGGTGGTACGAAGGATACTTGCCTTCGACGATCTTTGTTGTTGCATTCTGATTTGATTAGCTCGGGGTTCGTCCCAAATAAGGATAAGTGTATGTGGATCCCTAGTCAGTTGCTACGCTGGCTTGGTTTTCACTGGGATTTTGCTCGGGGCTTATTGTCTATTCCTGAAGATAAGATATCAGTTCTGCTTGCGTCCATAGGGGAGGTTTCTAGTTCTCGTGTAGTTACTGCCAGGATGCTGGCTCAGGTTACCGGGTGTATCATTTCCTGTATGCTTGTTTTTGGCCACATTTGCAAGATTATGACGAAAGCATTGCATTCTGTTATTGTCGGCAGAGCATCTTGGAATGCCGGGGTTTTTCTTACTGCTGAAGCTATTTCTGAGTTAAATTATTGGTGTGCCAATGCTCGGGCACTTAATTCTAGACCTTTTGTCTATCCAGTTAATGTTCCTCATCACATTGTATATTCCGACGCTAGCGACGTTGCTTGCGCTTCTTACATTTATGTTGATGAGGTCGACGCGTTTCTTGTTGCCCGCAAGAATTTTGATGATCTTGAAATGAAGCAAAGCTGCACTTAGAGGGAATTGAAGTCTGTTAGTTTTGCGTTGAGAAGTTTTGCTCCCATTTTGCATAATTCCTCTGTTAAGCTTTATACTGATAATAAAGCTGTAAGAAAAACCCCGGCATTCCAAGATGCTCTGCCGACAATAACAGAATGCAATGCTTTCGTCATAATCTTGCAAATGTGGCCAAAAACAAGCATACAGGAAATGATACACCCGGTAACCTGAGCCAGCATCCTGGCAGTAACTACACGAGAACTAGAAACCTCCCCTATGGACGCAAGCAGAACTGATATCTTATCTTCAGGAATAGACAATAAGCCCCGAGCAAAATCCCAGTGAAAACCAAGCCAGCGAAGCAACTGACTAGGGATCCACATACACTTATCCTTATTTGGGACGAACCCCGAGCTAATCAAATCAGAATGCAACAACAAAGATCGTCGAAGGCAAGTATCCTTCGTACCACCTACCCCTAGACCGTCGTCTAAATAAACTACAATGCGGAGGGCCTGACTACGCCAATGCTTGACGAGGGGACGCATAACTTTGGAGAAAATATAAGGACCAAAGGGCAGGACGACAAACTTAAAATATTTTCGAACCCCATTGAAAACCCACGAAAAACCGAGAAATCTTTGATGTGTGGGGTAAATTTCAACATGATGATACCCAGACTTAATATCGAAAGAATAGGCCCACAAATTAAAAAGAGACTCGCCGATCAAAAAATTTAGTATAGACTGGGCATCCTCAAACTTAATTTGGACTGTGACTTATTCACGAAGAAATTAACATGCCTTAGATCCAATATGAGCCTCTTCTTACCACTTGACTGTACAGAAACAGACAAT
Organism: Platygyra sinensis; assembly: GCA_019787425.1. Lineage (NCBI taxonomy): Eukaryota > Metazoa > Cnidaria > Anthozoa > Scleractinia > Merulinidae > Platygyra > Platygyra sinensis. The sequence continues at coordinate 18,969 of JAHPZR010018027.1, read as the reverse complement.
GGATTAACCACGTCAGGCTGGCAAGTACACGAAACAATAGAGCCAACCCTAAGTAACTCCTGAATAGCGGATTCTACAAAATCACTCTCACCCAAAGCTGAGCGATTATTATTAAGAAAAACACTTGTAGGTTCCCGTGAAAAGGGAATCTTATAACCAAAACTTAAGGTATCTAAAATAAACTTAGAGGCACCAATGCTTTGCCAAAAGGAAATATTAGCGTTAAGCCTACCCTTAACAATAACTTGACAAGAGCCTTCAAAATATTCAGCAAAGTAAGAATCAAGAGAAATGTGATCTAAGTCAAAGTCAAAGTCAGAGTACTTATCTGGACCCAATCGTGCAAGAACATTTGCCAAATCAGACGGTGGTTGACTTTGTAGACGTTGAACTGACGGCAGTATTGGGGAGACTACCTCTTGTTTTATAGAAAAGAGGACAGGCTAGAAAGAGCGAACTAAAGCTGCTAGGAGTTACAGTAAACCAAGATCCATGTAACTGGGACGCTCAATTTGAAAACATGCTTAGCAAAGCAACTTCTAGACTGTATATCCTCAGAGTCTGCAAATACTACGGCTATTCATTACATGAACTTACTCTGCTGTTTGACAGTCTAATTATGTCACTTTTCACTTACGCAATTGAGGTATGGGCTTCTGCCCACTATAGTAAATATCTCTCTCATATTGATACGTTCTGTAAGCGAGCTTTACGTTATGGGTATACTAGCAAATACACTCCCATAATGGATGTAATTAAAATGAAAGACAGGCTTCTTTGGGACGAGGTAACCTCTGACAGTGCAAATCCACTACATGAACTTTTACCAGTTCAGAGAGCTAGGAGCCTCAGGAAAAGAGGACATAATTACATCCTGCCTCCAGTTAGAACCGAACGTTTTAAACGTTGCTTTTTTAATAGATGTCTTTTTGAATTTGTGTAGCTACTTAGTCTTGTATATACATAATGGATCGATATATGTATGAAATTGTAAGTCCAGACGTTTTGTCTCTGGACGTGTTTCTTTATTTTTTCTTAAGTCAATAAAGATCTTTAATTAATTAATTAGCCCAGTGTCCTCGCTGATTGCAGTTAAAGCAGATGTCGGAAGGCTGGACCTGTCGGGCGGCACGAAAGGGCTGATGAAAATTAGAGCGGTGAGCAGAAAATGGAAGAGACGTAGCAGCAGAAGTCGAAGATCCAGGGACTTGTGCAGCTTGAAAATCTCGGAATTGAGCAGTATTTGAGAACCTTGAAACACGAGATTTGCCGGAAGACTTCTGCTTAATCTTGGTAAACGCACGACGCTCAGCTGCCCGAAGTTTCTTCTCGTCTTCCGAATTTTCAGCGAGTTCGTCGGACTCATATTCTTCAACTGCAGCCCAGCCAGCGGGACTTTTATCAGCAAAGCGGATCAACTTAATGCGTTTCTCGAGGTCAGACTTGGCCTTTTGGAGATGTTCTCGAACAGCCAGCTGGTTTCCCTCGGACAGATTAGAGATAGCCAGATCAAGGCAGTCGAGGAGCTGTGTATTAAACTCAAACTGGATTCTGTTACCTTTAAATTGAACGAAGTGAACTAGCTGCCTTAGGGTCTGTTTTCAATTTCTTTAGTTCTCGCCGAGTTTCAACCTCGCGTCCGTCCAAGGAGCGCTTGAAATCACCAAATGTTTTCTGCAACTTCGCATCAAGGAGGGAAGAAATCAGCGAGATCGTGTCCGAATTACAAAGTCTATCTGTTGAGGTTGGAATGATGCAGTTTCCGGCGGTGGATCAGGCATAGCACGAAAATTACTAAAACAAAATTTCCGAAATGAACTGATCAAAAGCGGAGATGCCGTCGAAGTGACAACCTAACGGACAAACTCCTAAAATATTAACTACTTAGCATAATTACGTAACCTGCATGCCAACGAATCTACATACACAGCACAAAACTATCTTACAATAACAACGTGAAAACTGAAATTATATTTATCGATCATTCCTGCATTCTTTAGTTGCAGAGGTCACACTCAGCAAAGTACTTCACTCGCCCAGTCCCACAATCAGAGGACGCACGGAGAGTTCCAAGCTTTAATGAGAAAGATAAGGTACATGCATGCTCACGCCGTGATGGAATACCAGAAATAGCTGAATTAATTTTAATTCAAAGTTGTTATAAATAAAGATGTTTCGGATTGCATAATGTCAAGTATGCTTATATTTAAATTTGCGGATTGCGTAATGTAAAGTATGCCGGTTTAATTATATTCAAATTTAAGCAATCATTTGACATCTAAAGCAAATTTATAATTATAATACCAATTTTATCATACAGAAGCTTAAGATGCGAAGTAGAAAGAGATTGCCTCCCAAGAACGAACAGGTATACTGTTTCTGATGCTACCCAAGTTACAATTTATCTTGTTTCTATCGTTCAGTTATCATTTTAGCTTTATTTTGTCGTTTGATGGTTGTCCTGATGCAATATTTTAATACATGTTAGGATGGTGCCAGAAGAACCATCAAGCTAAGCAGACAGCTATCCGATCTTGTCGCCTACACGAGGTCGTCTGCCTTCAAGGGACTTGATGTTAATGAAGACGGTATGTAAGTACGTACAGTCCTTACGTTACGAATTAAGCGGCTGGCCTGCAATGAACGAGCGCATTAAACACAATCCGGCTGCGTCTAGGGGCGTCTTGCTGGTAAACTACGAAATTGTTTCCTATAATACAACATAAATAATGTTTAAAAAAATAATGTTCTTAAGACATTCATCTTAGTTGATGTTCTTATTACGAGCTGCCTTTTTTTCAAAACGTATTTCTTTTCTGACTTTGTTTCAAATTTGCAGTGAAAGCTAAATTACAACGGAATAGCAAACTCAAAGATATATGATTGAAATATCATATCATAACAGGATAAGGATATATATATAACTAGATATAGAATTGAAAGTGAAATTTGGATACGTGTGTAACATGCTTTGTTTTCACAGAAACATTCTGGGAAGTTGTCGCCGTTCCCGAGTCTAAGGCATACAGATATGTTGATACAAAGGGCGAGCAGTTCGTGAGATACACAAAATGTAAGCTGAGTCGAATATATCGGGCTGGATACTGAATTGACTAAAGCAACCCGAATCCAGTGACATTCTGGAACTGCGACTGTCAGCTAGGTAGGGATATCGACAACTTCTTTTCTGGTGGGCGAACAATTGGACTTTTGAGGAGGGCGCGGGTGGGTGTTCTTGACAATGTTCGAATTTGCTTCCTTTAGCTGTGTAGCTGTAGGGATGTTTTGCAAAGAAAAAAAAATTCTCAAGCCTCAAACTTTTGCAGTTGCAGGATATTTTTAAAAGTGTTTGATAGCCGAATTTTATTTAAAATCAACGCGAAATTATCCTACAGCTGGTTTGTACGTGTACTAATATAAGCATTTTCACTGTGTACGTGTTGCATGATTATGACACATAAATAGCTTTTTTTAGGTAAACAAATATCATCTACTACAGCATCAACTTATATTCCTTTCTTTCAATGGCACTGAACTATGAAACAGATGGACGAATGATGCAATTGTACAAAGGAAAGTTCAAGTCCAATGGAAACTGTGGTTATGTTTTAAAGCCGGACATAATGTACCAAGGTAACTCACTTTGAAAACAAATTAAGTTTAAATACAAAAGATTAAATTTTTGTACGTAAAAACCATCGAAAACATATGTTTAATAACTTTAATAACCGAAGTCCGATAAGGATAAATAGACAGACAGAGAGACAGATAGTGCTTTTGAATCTCGTTGTCCAATTTACTTGTCGAGTCACCGACAGATCCCCCCCCCCCCCCCTTCCCCAGGACCCCCGGAGGTATGTTTAACACTGCAGAAAAAATAATTCACCATTTACGGTAGTAAATGTTTTGTGAAATGTGAAGTCAGTAACATATTTTATAAACTTAGAGTTTATTATCCATGAACAAATC
>JAHPZR010018027.1:2500-10000 GCA_019787425.1 Platygyra sinensis | reverse complement strand
CCTCCGTCTGCACTCGCGATATAAATTGTTTCTTCTCGCGCCGCCTATCCTATCTATCAAAGCTGAAACGTTACATGGTCTTACATATTTTTCAAAAACATGATGTTGAAAATAGTTCCAGATAAGCAATTAAAGCATGGGCCCAACTTTAATATTCACCGTTAATGGGTGTAGCGAAAAAAAACACACTGATTTTTTAGCCTTGAAAAATACGACTCATAATTCGGCGTATTGCATGGTTTGTGTATTTTGTGTATGGACTTCTTTCTTTTGGCATGTATTTGTAGTTACCTTTTCTATTGTTTGGTACATTTTTAGAATTAAATTAAATTAAAGGCATGACAAAAAAATACCAAATACCTAATGGTCCAGAAAACGTTTTTCTTAGACTGGAGTAGACCCGTTGAAAAAAAAAATCGTGGCTTTGTTTGACCGTTGTCGACCATGTCTGTGCGCAGTCCTCGCGAAGGCGTATTTTTAATTGGTTGGACCGATACAAAAAAAAATGGATTTAAAAGCCAAGTTACACCCAAATCCAGTCATTTAAGGCTTAAACTTTCTCGAAAACCTGTTTGACTTCAATTGACTCTACGATTTCGTGATCCTATTTATTTTGGTCACAGTAAAAAAATAATTGATGAATAAGCTGAATGATTAGTACTCGTACCATAAAAAGAGAGTCAGAAAATAGCTAGAAAAGCAACGTCTGATTTCGAACTAAACATAATCACCGTAATAATCACCGTAATAATCACGTGCTTAGTAGTTTGAGTTGAGTTGAGTAGCTGTGGTTTGTATTTAAGTGATCGTGGAATATTTCACAGGCTAGCCCTGTTCGCCCGTGTTAGATTCGATTAGTCAAGGCAAGCCAGATTTCACGCGTTTGCCACGAGGATTTCACCCCCATCTGAGAACTGAGTTAAGGCTGGACTCCACATGAATGCCATTTCCCCGCCACTTGACATGGGTTTCAGTAATGGAAATATCTCGTTCACGTTTTAAGCAATCCAAAAACTCTATGCCCATCTCATGACTCTGCGTTGTAGCGTATTTTGTGAATTTTTTTTGGTGATTTTGGGGTATGTTTGGGAGGAAATATTGTTTCTCAAAGGATTAGTAAAATTTAGAAAAAAAAGAAATATTGAAGATTAATGAAGTTTTGAAATTAGAATTTGTAGTTAATAATTAATAGATCAGATGGACACCAAGTTGGTCCACTATCCACCTGGGTGCCCTTGTGTGGATGTAAACTGTCTGCGGGTGTCCCAAAAATCATTTTCTCTCTTTTATCTACTGTACAAATCTGGCTCTTAAAATTTTATTAAAACTCATGTTTTGCCTCGCCGCCTTTAGATGAAACCTGAAATCGAAGATATCCTGTAAGTCCTGTAAACTAAGGCGAATGTAATAAATAGGCAATAGTATACTAGTAGTAATGAGACGCACTACAATCTATGATTACTACGAGTCATAGATTATAGTGCGTCTCCTTAACCAACTCGTCGTGACTTGGTATCCCAGTTTCAATAATACTCGTCAGAACTGTTTACGGTAAATACATAACTGATATTATCGGCTCAGGAATGTAACTATGCTTTCTGGTACAACTGCGCAACTGACAGTTGAATCCCGATAACTAGAACCTCCAAAGGAATTCGAAAAAGGTTCGAGTTAGCGAGAATTGGGAACAATTGACCGGAAATCAGGCTGAATACTACTGTAAATTGTGTTTATTTCAATGCGCTATGAATTATTAAACGCCCCAACCACGACAGCGTTTAATCAGGTTCACTGACCAAGAAACATTTTTAAAACAAAATTTTGAATTATATCTGCATGTTTTGACTTTCACTGACCAAGAACATTTTTTAAAACAAAATTTTGAATTATATCTGCATGTTTTGACTTTGACAAATAAAGTTCGAGCCTATCTATCTGTTTTCTTGTAATTTTTTGTCTTTCCTGTTTATTTACCCAACTTTCTGGTACCGTAGGGTTTTAGAAACAGAGAATAATCTTGGGTGTACGGAGATATGAAAGTGATGAACTCGGTAACTTATGCATTTTCTTTTCCTTTTTTTTTCCGAGGGTTCCGAATATTCTCAGAATACTGTCGGATGTTTTGCACCAACGTTTCCGGTCGTTTTTCCGAAGAATTGCTAAAGGTGAAAAAAGATGTCAGAGATTTTCCGAGGGAGACCCGAACAGGTCTTGATTTTAGACCAGCACCAGCTAATCATGGCATATTGATGACCTCACTCTTCAAAGCGAGCCTAAAACTGACATCTTTTGCAGGTACGTCAGTGAGAAATGCTTTTTCTCAATGGGGTAATCCTTGTATAATAATTAAGCTTCCTAGCTGGACATGAATAGATTTCTGTTGAATGAACCGCCCCCCACAAAAAGTCAAAAGTCATGGCGGATATTCACTACTGGCGCCAAACGGCACACCACTACCTGCAAGTTTCAGCTTCATTTTATTGCTTCCATCACACAAAACAATACTGTTTATCTTTCGTATCTGATTCTAGTAATACAAGTAATGAGGGAGTCTATAGAAGAGCAAAGAATGATTGACATTATAGATCCCTGAGGCCAACAGCAGCAGAATTTTATCCGTTTTCGATCGGTTTGCAGGCATGAATCAGCTCGGTTACGCGGGATTTTCGTAGCTCCAAACTCGGCATCCTCAAAATATAAGAAAAGGCACCAAATTTCATGTTGGACACACCTTTAAACAGTGTCTTTTCTGGACGAAAACGGTTAAGCATGTAATAATATCTTAAGAATCATTCTAAACTGTAGTTAAGGTGTTTCGATACAGTTTCCTGGAGACCATATATATATAGCCTCGGCTCCTATGAGGAGCATAGCTCGTTTACAGTTTTCTTCCACTGTTCTCTGTCCTGGGCTTGGTGTTCAATTTGGGTCCATCGTAGACCTATTTGCCGCAGTTCTTGTTCAGCTGATCTTCTCCAGTTGTTTTTCGGCCTCCCACGGTTTCTCTTTCCTTGGGGGTTTCAGAAAAGTGCCTGTTTAGTTACACTGTTGTGTGGTTTTCTTAGCGTGTGGCCAATCCATTTCCATTTCTTTCTTCTGATTTGGACCTTCATCCTGTCTTCCTGGGTTTTTGCCCATAGATCTTCGTTGCTGATAGTGTTTGGCCATCTTACACCAAGGATGTAGCGTAGGCAGCGGTTAACGAAGGCTTGGGCTTTATCTGAGATGTTCTTTGTTACTCTCCAAGTTTCAGCTCCATACATCAGGACTGTTTTCACATTTGTGTTAAAAATCCTTAATTTGGTCCTCAGGGATATTTCCTTTGATCTCCACACGGGTCTGAGTAGAAGGAAAGCTGTTCTGGCTTTGCCAATCCTCACCAACACGTCTCGTTCGGATCCTCCATCAACAGCTATCACGCTTCCTAGGTAGGTAAAGGAGGCGACATTCTCTATGTCGTCGTTGTCTAGCTTAATTGGAGCTTGGTTTGTGCTGTTTATGCGCATTGTCTTGGTCTTGCTTTTCTTGATGTTGAAACCTGCCATTTCTGCGGTTGTAGCCAGTGAATGGACTTTGTCCTGCGCATGCCTGTGGTTGTGGGAAAGTAGAGCGATGTCATCAGCAAAATCTAGATCGTGGAGTTGGGAGAGGAGAGTCCATTGTAATCCTGTCCTGGAGCCTTCCGTTGTGGTCTTCATTATCCAATCAATAACCAAAAGGAATAGCATAGGTGATAAGATGCAGCCTTGTCGGACTCCTGTCTCTACAGAGAAAGGCGGTGTTAGTTCACGATTGTGTATTACTCTGATTTGGGAATTGAAGTAGGACTGTTGTATGATGGCAATAAACTTCTCCGGGATTCCATAGTGACGGAGAATCTTCCAGAGTGTGTTGTGATCGACACTATCGAAGGCCTTTTCGAAGTCTATGAAAGTGATGTATAGTGAGGAGTTCCATTCTAGCGACTGCTCAGCTATAATTCTTAGGGTTGGGATATGGTCAGTACAAGACCTGTTCTTTCTAAAGCCCATTTGTTGGTCCCTTAAGATCTCCTCAAGGGCATCTATTAGTCTTTGCAGGGTTATTTGGCTGATGATTTTTCCTGGTACAGATAGTATGGTAATTCCTCTATAGTTGTTACAGTTTGCTAGGTCGCCCTTTTTGGGGACTTTTACAAGATAGCCCTCTTTCCAATCCTCAGGAATAGTTTCCTCCTCCCAAACCTTCTCAAAGATCTCATACAGCATCTGCGTTGAGGTGTTTAGATCTGCTTTTAGAATTTCTGCTGGAATGCCATCTGGCCCTGGAGCTTTCCCATTCTTTTGTTTCTGTATTGCTTTTGCTATTTCTTCCTTGCTGGGTTTTCCAGTATTAACATCCAACATGAGCTCGGCTTCTGGGATGGCTATAGAGCCTTGTGGTGATGGTCGATTCAATAATTCCTCAAAATATTCTCCCCATCTCTTCAGTTGGTCTTCCTGCTTGGTGAGCATGTTGCCGTATTTGTCCTTGATGGGTTTTGGTGCAGCGCTCTTCTTTCCTGCTAGCTTCCTTGTCAGTTCATACAGGTCTTTCATCCTGTGTTGATTTGCTGCTGTTTCTGCTTCCTTTGCCAGATTGTTAATAAACTGTCTTTTATCATGCTTGATAGCTCTTCGCACTCCCTGGTTGGCTTTGTTGTACGACCATATCAACATTTTTTAATCGGCTTTCAAGCGATTTTCTCTAAGTCAAACATGATGCCAATCTACGTTTTAACACTATCTGGAAGGAATTTCACAAAACCGGCGTTAATCTCTCGGTCTGTTTTCAACTTCTATACAAAAAGTAAGGTTTGAAATGTTACTGCGATTTATTTGGAATCAAACATACAGAATTTTTTTATTCTTGCAAAATTGATTTGCCATATACCATATTTTAAGATGACTATGTGGGATTTTCAAGGTGAAATCTTAAACGCGTCAAATTTCACTTTTACTGATTTCGGAACTTCCTGTTTATCGTCGTCATGGTAGCATCGATTTCATTAAAAAATACATCTTGCCAAACTTCAGTCCAAAACCAGTTCGTGGTGAAAATTTCATCTTGATCCGACCTAGCAAAGACCGCTTAAAAGCCGATTGAAAATCTAGAAAACAGTATCGAAACACCTTAATGCGAACAGATTCATTGTAACTTACACTATCTGGTACATTCATATTGTATAACTAACATCCAAAGTTTGATATCTAAATGACTTTCTTCCGTTTTCTATTTATGTGTGATCTTTCGTTTGACTGGCTGTTTTATTTCTTGTTTGCTGTTGCTGGTGTGGTGCTTTCTATCATCTCACTTATCGGCCAATGGCCTCCCTCGCGGAATTTGGAATAAATTTCATCAATAGTGGGAGTAGACAAATCGTGATAAGCATTATCCCAGGGCCAGTAACTTGGCCTTCCGATCTTATTAAATACGATTTCTTTACCAGTGCTTTCTTTGAAGAGAAACTGAACTTTGTGATCGCGGTTTGGCTCGTCATTGAAAATATACTGAAACTGCAGTTGTTTTGTTGATTCCTGTTCTCCATAGTAAACCTTAAAGCTGTCGCCATCTTCGTTTTGCCCAATGTATACTTCTCCAAAAGACACTTCTTCAGGAAGCATAATTGCCACCAAATTCTCTCCGCCCGAGTCGTAGATGATATCCAATTTCTCGTCCAGAATCAGAGAGTAGAAATCGTTGGCACTTAAGGAGTGCACTCGGTTTGCGCCTCCGCCCATTTGCGCGATAAGTGAAAAATTTAAAATGGTGTTATAGTTAATAACGTAATCGTCATACGGACCCCCAATGATCTCGTGTCTCACATTTCCTTGCACATCTCCATTAACGGCGGACAACAAAAGGAGATTTGAGGTATTTTTGCTAAGCTCAAACCGCTCGATGTATTCGTAGTAGATGCGTTGACTTTCATCTGCCTCTGGACAGAACACAGGTGGATCAGTGTTAGTGTTTACTGTGCATCGAGTGTTTTCGAACAAATGATCTACAACATCTGTAATTGCATTAAAAAAGAAACTGATGTTATTGTATTCGGACCAGATGCTATGGTAATCGCACTGAAGGACTATTAATCTTTCAGGGAAACTGGAGGGATTAGAGGGAAGACTTTTCGGTTGGTATTTAGTCATGCTGAGAACGTCGTGATGTCCACGGCCTCCAGACAGTCTGATTAGGCCTTGATTTATGGTACCTGAGGCTGTAAGGGCATCTCCTTGATAAACAATTCTCCTTGCTTTCCAAACCTGGTTCCAGGCTTTCGTAGTTTTTAAACGTATTGATCCAGAAGTCTTGTTTATGATGATCACATCAGTACCAGCACCTACTGTGATGTTGTCATCTCCACTGCCTGTCACCAAAATGGTGTTTTCACCACCACTGTCTGACACTGTGTCATTCTCGACATAAATGAAGTCGTTTCCGTTTCCTCCGTGGATGAAGTCTCTCTCAGGACCACCACCAGTTAAAAAACACTCAGTACCTTCATATGCTGACGTCGTATAAATGTGGTCCCTTCCCGGGCCGCCATCAATTCTGACAGTACCAGTTGTATTCGAACCCCAAGAAGGCATCATATAGAACGAATCATTGCCACCCAATCCGTAAGCTTCAGTGTTAGTGTCCAAATATACTGTGTCGTTCATGCTGTTGCTTCCGAGAAACAAAAATGGGTCAAGGCCATGATTTACAACCTGAGGAACGAACGTTTGTCCACCCCACTCTCTGTCATTTGGGTATGCATTTGGCTTGGGAAAGTTACTGGTGTAAGTAGCCATGAAAACAGTCCAATTGGACAGTTGGGAAGTTATTTCGAATTCCGCTTTAAGAGTTGCAGAACGTCGCCATCCTGAAGCGGAGTAGTCGTGTCCTGTGTCGCTGTTAAAAGTAGGATACGCGTACAAAAACTTTTTCGGTTTTATTTTTTGCACGAGTTCTCGCACCTTTTCTTTTACCTTAGCCTGGTACTCGTCATACTTTTCACTGTACTCTTGGTACTCGAGCATAAGAAATAGAATCGAAAGTTTACTTAGATGGTCCTTCAGATATGTTGATCCTGTTAGGCCATCAACGATGGCCATGCCACCCATGGCGAGAGCAGCAGGCATACTTTGCGTCAAATAAATGGTGTATGCCTTGAGAATGTTTCCTTTTGCAGCCGCATCGACGAGGTCTACCATCGCAGCAAAGTCAGGCGAAGGAATGAGAGGGGACAAGAATGCCTTGACGTAGTCTTTGTCCTCCAAGTCATCATCACCCACAAGCCCAGAGGCAACACCAGTTGCATACGATGCTATGTACAGAGTTGCAGCGATCCCATAACCGATCGGCCCAGCGGCGGAGGCAGCTTTGGCACCGGTTGACAATATCTGTGTAACGCCCATCGTTACATCCCCAGCCATGGCAGATAGCGAGCTAGTCAAAGACAAAATGTTGGCGTCTGTTACCTCTTGATCTAACGCGATA
>JAHPZR010018026.1:52500-57500 GCA_019787425.1 Platygyra sinensis | reverse complement strand
AAGAAGGACCTACCGTCAAAGTCAACACAACACTCTTGAAATTCTTATTTCCTGATAATCTCTTCCGTATAGCTTTGGCAGCATCTTTTGGCCTGCAGAAGAAATATTAAACTGTTACATACCAAGATGCAAAAAAGTGATACTTGTCATACATTATTGATGATTTTGTATGTCTGCATGGAGCCAACTTCTGGAACATTGTAGTGAGCCTATGAAATGTAACAAATTAAAGCAGAGAAATCGTACACTGTATAACTGATTTTTCCTTCGCATGAACTCACCCTTCTTCCGTTTCATTGATAATGTCGCAAATTTCAATATTTGCCGCCCAATCTTCAGAAGGAAGGTTCCCATCGGTGGCTTTCTCTGAAATTACGACAGATGAAGATTTAGCAATCGATCGCACACTGAATTGACTGACGGCATGATCCAAGGGCTCTCTACAACTTCATTATCAATAAATATTTAGTTTGTAAGGAAAAAAATTCCTTCTACTCATACAAAAAGGGGAGAAACTTTCAAAAGTGCACCGAAATAGCAAATTCTACCCTTGAAAATACCTATTCTCTGTCCTACTGGTGTTGAGAAAGCGTTCGCTCCAAACAGGGAAGCCATCTTGGAATCTCTTTGACAATGACGTCATTTCCTTTAAATAGTAAGCCTCGTTTGGGTTTACCTTCCCAGGATCTCACGTCGAAATTTGGCGCCTGTCCCTTGTCCCAGTAGCACCAAAATGGCGGATGAAATGAGGTAATATTTAGTCTTAGCAGTAATTTCTCTTACGCAAGTACTGTGGATTTCCTTTAGTACTGCGCCCTTTGTTATTTGGATCTGAGGTTTCTCCTTGTGTTGTTGGTGTACTTTGAAAGTCATCAAGTTCGACATTTTATTAGTGGTAGAAGACTATTTCCGTCGACGACAACTGCACTGGCCGGCCCGGAGCTGTCAACTTCAAAACTTTAATTTCGGTGTTAGTCAAAATATTATGATTACACGATAATTACATGCAACGAGCAATATTTCCTGCATCCTACATACAGTTTTCCTGCTTTTTTCCTAAATCTCGTAACTGTACAGTTCAATCTGTACTTTGAACTGTACGTGGCAATTTGATATTTTAAGATTCGTCGAACAATATATATCCAGCATAACGTAATGCGGATTAGTTATGTAAACATGCACACAAATAATAAACACAGAGCTAATCGCGAACAGAGTTGATTACCAGCCGAAAATTTATGTCACTTTTGATTTAACTATTTGAAACGGATTAAAACAAGGCTTAAAATTATGATTATAGCTGGGGTAATATTTATTGTATTTCTTTACAAAATATATCATTGTATTGCAGTGTTGCGGTAGAAATGATAACGTCAAATAGCTAGATTCTTCGTACAGAATCAATTCTTTACCTAGTGAACAAAAAAAGAAAATGCATCATTAGAGAGATACGTGTCTTGATGTACCCTCCAAATTTAATTTAAATATCCTCTCCATTTGCAAAAGCACCCTTGATCTTATACACTCTAAAATTGAGATTTTAAAAATTTCTATTTATTAGAAACTAGTATCATTAATTTGATAGTTGTATTCTTAAATGAAGTAGTTGTATTCTTCAATTGAGAATCGAAGTTTTAATTTTTATAATCTGAGGTTCTTACTACCGGAATTATATTAAGGAATGTGTTCTAAAGTTAAGAAATCGGGCTTTAGAGTGATAAACCTTTAGTGCAAGGCCATGTAGTAAATTGGTTGGTTAAGAAGCTTAACTACCTGTTGTAACAGTAAAGCGTAAATCTAAATTCTGATATCTTTTCTAGTGAGGATGTCCCAGAAGGAGATTGTGTCATCATCCATGAAATTTATGATTCTGAAGATGCACGTGAACAGTTTGAAGCAGATTTGGAACGAGCACTGGAATCTCAGTGCAGCATGATTGTTATTGAACCGACTTTGATCGGAGAGGAGACTGCACGTTGGATTCAAGTAGGAAATTGTTTGCACAAGACTGCTGTTATCGCTGGACTTAGTTGTTTTGGGAGTTCTTGGATGCTGCCCAGATCTTTCCATGGGCCTGTCAGCTTGGTGTGTGGTGGAGTAAGCATTTTCTGTGCAGCATTGTATGGCGTATCATGGCAGTTTGATCCTTGCTGCCAGTATCAAGTTGAATATGACACTAGAAAGTTAGCAAAGTTACCTCTTGGTAGCTTGACGTCAACATCACCGATCGTCCTTGTGAGGAAAGATGACAAATACCGCAAGAGACTTCATAACTTAGTGGCTGGCTCTGCTTTGATTTATTGCAGCTGGAAGGCTTATAACTGGTATTTTGGTTGATACCATGTGGCATTTTGGTTGTGTTCATTTGGTATGTTCTTATCATGACCTGGTACATGATATAATTGGGATCAAGTCAATTTAAGTCACCAAATATTGGTGGTGTTATCATTTTGGGACAATCTACAGCTTATTTATCTTTTATTCCGGTGCAGAAATGGGATGTACTTTTTGGCATTTCAACCCCAATTAAAGCGTGTTGAGGCATCTTATTCCCTAGAGTGTTTGTTGATCATGTTATTTACCCTGGGAATAGTCTGGACACATTTGGTTTTACAAGCAGACAAGAATTGATGCATTCTGGATGTAGTCATGTTATTTACCACAAAAATAACAAAAGTATCATTTACAGAAATGTGTAATGTCATTGTTTAGGACAGTAGCCTATTTTCGAGTTGCCTTGTATGTGTAGCTCTGTATCAAGACAACTCTTAGCCTCCTACGCAGACATTCTTTGGGCTCGTCACGCAATCTTCCTCCCCCACGAGACCAAAGAATGTCTGCGTAGGAGGCTAGACAACTCTCAGCACAAATCAATGCATATATGAAAATGTGTTCCACATGCAAATTAAGGGATTTCATAACAGGATGACAATTGCTTTTCAGGTGGGCAAAACATTTTGAACTGAACAACTTGAAAATAAAAACTTTCCTTTAGATGGTCAAACCCAACAGGCAAAATTGTCCTCACTGCCCGTCGATTTGCTTGGTACCCAGCCCTTAATCAAACCCTCATTCAAATCAAACTTCATTTTCATGTGATAAGTTTTGCATGGGGACTCTTTTGAACACAGGTAAAAGGTAACTCGCAATTGGGCTATCTCTAAGTTGAATTTGATTCTGACGAGGCCAAGTTCTCCTGACAAGTTGTATCATCTGTATATAGAGGTCTACAGCCGACCTTTACAGTCACCAGAGCTATTTTCCATGCATAAAAAGTTGAACTGTGGGTACTTGTCAAAATTACTGACAGTAATCTACAGTCACTTGAAGTTTCTTCAGAGGTTTACAGCCTGTACAATAAGCTATCAGGTACATTGCTCTCAAGTAGCGCTAAATGATCAGTAAATAATAATATTGTTAAACAGAGTCACCTTGAATGAATTTTTTCTTTTTACATTGCTCTTCTAGTGCTACTTGAGATTTACTTGAATGTACCATGGTTCACAGCTGTACTGTATGTGGTGTTGGAATTTTTTTCCATTGATTGTGTCTTGCCATGTGTGAATAGTTTTTCTAATGATTGTTTTTAATGGTGTAAATAAAAGTGAATTTGTGCTTTTCTTTCTAGTGTATTCACTTGCTGTTAACAATTTTAGGAGGCAACATGGCCGAGTGGTTAGGGCGCAGGACTTGAAAAGTTCCAGGTTCAAGTCCAGGTGTCCTGCTCTGACCACTTACATGGAGTTGTTTCTCAGTAGACCCTAGTTTAACTCCTCAGTCATGTTTGTAAACGGGAGGCGCGGTGGCCTCATGGTTAGTGCGCTCATCTCCGGTTCGAATGTTCCGGGTTCGAGCCGTGGCCAGGGACATTGTGTTGTGTTCTTGGGCAAGACACTAACATCTCACAGTGCCCCTCTCCACCCAGGTGTATAAATGGGTACCAGCGAATTTAATGCTGGGGAGTAACCCTGCGATGGACTAGCATCCCATCCAGAGGAGAGTAGAAATACTCTCAGCCGCTTTATGCTAAGGAAACTGGGATAAGCTCCGGCCTGATGGGCCACTTTGCTCGTATACAGACTTTACCTACCTACCTGTTTGTAAATAGCCAAATAATCTGCCTCCTGCCAGTTGGGATTTTTAACCATGCTATGTTCATTTGCACTATTTGTTTCATCATTTGGTTCCATTGGCCCTGAAAAGCCCCTTTGGAGTAGTGACCAATTAAGATAATTTATTTATTTATTTATTTATTTACAGGGTCCGAAATTGCGCTTTCCTGGTCGCCAATGCAACTAAAAATTTTGCACTGGCGACCAGAATTTCACAACTGGTTGCCAGTGGGCGTTTAACCATTGAAGGCCATGATAATTATACAAACAATGACTTTAATTTTTAGCCAAAATCAATTCAAATAAAATTCAGAACCGTCCGCCAATTGGTACTTACTCTTCACCTTTCCACTGCATTTGAAGTATAAAACTGATTTTCCTGTTATTACAAATTTAACACAAAGTTTCACAACTACGATCACTGCAAAGCTTCCCCGTCATGTTTTTTTCAGCGGCTTCCCATAACGTACATATTACGGATGCTTCAGGGGACTGGAACAAGAAATGCTGCATGGTTGTGGCCTGGTGCATCGTTTTGAACATAGAGCAAAGAACCAAACAGCAGTTTTTAAGTTGGGTGCAAGAGAAGGAATAAAGTTGACTTGAAACATTTGGCAGTCACACGAAACTGCGTATATGACGGGCATTTGATTCATTCGTCGTGGTTTTTCAGTGCTATGTGCATAATCAGCGTGTTTGCATTAAATTTTATTCATTAGCGGAAAAAGCGCCATTGTGGTCCCAAATGCATTCTCTTCGTTCTGATTCTTACAAGAAAAATTGGCGACCAGAGTTTTCCATCCATTTGTTTCGCTGTGAAGGAAAAATTTTATTGACACTTTTTGGTGACCACATTTTTCCATCTGGTGACTAAAAAAAAAATTCAGT
>JAHPZR010018026.1:0-50000 GCA_019787425.1 Platygyra sinensis | reverse complement strand
GCAAAGTATTTTTTTAGTATACTTATTCAGAAAAAAATAGCCAGTGGACAGATCAAAAGGTGACCTGCCTAACAGAACATTTACTTGTACCGAATCAGTCTACAGTTAACACTTACCTAGGTAAAGGGGACCTTCTTCTGTTATTTTGGTAATCATCTGTCTTCCATTTGAATCTTTTATCAACAGAACAGCCATGAAGGAATCTGCACTGTCACTTGAACTCTGAACACACTTTGATCTCGACTGTGAGGACTGCACTGATCTCTTATGGTAAGACGGCTTTTTAGCTTCCACTAACTTTGGCACATCTTTGAGATTAGCTCGAAGGTCATCCTCTGATGGAAGTTGCTGGTTGTGAATGTTGCTCTTTGATCTCATTTGAAGGTCATTTTCTTCATCCACTCTTCTAGTTGGCTCAGGTGGGTATTCTTTGAGCACTTTTTGATTGGACGGATGAACAGAATAGTCTCGCAATACAGGTACTTGTGAATCTTCTGCATTGTCATTGTGCTCATCTTTCTCATGGTTGGATAGATCACTGAGTTCCTCTTCTAAATCAGTGGTGTGCATGTCTAGACCAGATATAACATCGGAATTCTCATCACCACTGATTGGAGTCAAGTCCTCATTGTAACCTCTCTTATGCAATGGGAGACCAACCTTCCTTGTGTTGAGCCACTTGTTGTCAGCTTTATGATGTTCTTCATAAGTGTTGAAAAGATTTTGAGAGGTAGGAGGAGGATCATCAGAATACTTCTTCAAAATTTCTGACAAAAAGGCAACTTGAAATTCCTTTGAGACTATGTCATAGTCATCATCATCATCATCATCCTCACTCCTGTCAGAATTCAAGCGCTCATCAAAATCGTCATCATTGTTGGCATTATCAAACTGCTGATTATAAAGTCGATGTAAAGAAGAAATATCAGATTCAGAAAATAACTTGTGCTCTTCTTGATGCCGTCTTTGCCTTGATATCGGTTTTTCAGCAGAGTTACCATCACTGCCTTGTTGCTGAGTTTGTCTGGACTTTCTAGGTTTAACAGTCAGTGTCAGGGCCTCCAACTTTGGAAGCCACATCACAAAAGCCTGTTGTGAACTTAAGTCTCCTGGAACAGGGACTGGTGCCACAGGTAGACCAGTCATACTGTGAAACAACCAGCTCAACCTCCCTGTTCGACCATTGATGACCAAGATTCCAGAGGAGTGATTAGTGTAAGAAACAAACACACAAACATCTGTGGAGTTTTCTTTAACAGAGTGCTGAGTTGGGAACAACCTAGCAACCAAGGAAAGTAAAAACGTTAGCAGATGAATTGCAAGAATGCAGCTTTTAAGAGACTACTTAACACTACTATCCTAGTCAAAGGTCTAGAGACACTGACCAATAAATGGTCTGTTTAAACCTCCCCCTCCCCTCCCTTAACAAAATAATGTTGTTGATTCATCTAAGCTAAGCCCAATGTTCTGGCATGCATTAGAGGGTGGGGGGGGGGGGGGGGGGGTCACTGAAAACCACAACCTTTACTGGATAGTACATCCTGTTACTCACATATGTACAGTAATGGGACTGTCACATTACATACTGTAACCAATAATATCATGCAAAGTCAAGGAATTGACATATACCAACTTCTATCTGTACAAGGTGAAGAAAATTAGGCTAGTACTGCACATAATTTGTATGATGGTCGAAGGTGTAAAAATATTTTGCAAAAGCTTACTTTTGGATGGAAGCATCTAATGGTACAACCATCCTCCACATATCAGCCAGATCCTTTCCATTCATGGCCAAAAGAGAAAGGCTATCTTCTTTGATGACAAACACAACATCTTTCAACCCATCGCCATCAAGGTCTGTTAGGAGGGGTTCGAGCAGGACAAGAGTATCACTTAAAATGCTGATGAAACCAGTGAGGGGATCTGGTGTATGTTCTCCCCATGGTTGGCCTGGAATCTTTTTAGCTGGTCGTCTTACTTTATGTAGTAGATCAGAAACTGATATAGCCCATAGTGATGTACTGTTCCCCTTGGGTGCTGTTGAACCAACAATCACAAATTGTTGTTTGTTTGATGGAGCATGGATAGCAAGGACATTGCTACCACCATGACTGCCTGGTAATGGTAGTGAGTTGCCAAGGATTTTTCCTGTTGCTCCAGACACCAGATTGACACTGCCTTCTGAGTACACCTTTTCGTAAACCTTGGGATATTCCTGGACAAATACAATGTCTCTTTCCCCATCACCATCAATGTCATTGACAAATTTAAATGAATCAACTTTACTGTTAGCAGGTGTCTGCCATTTTGTGCTGCCATTTTCTAAGTTGAAAAGCACAAGATTTGTTTTCTCTTCGACAAGCAAGCAGTGACCATTGTTATTCATGCCTGACCTGTCTGTAACCCTTTCACAAGCAAGTAAACCAAGGGAAGAGTTTTGGCTAACATCCCACAGACTATAACCACATGAACCATGTATAGCCATAAGACCAGTGCCATGGCAATTTGTGCTCTTACAAAGCTGACTCAAGAAGGATGAATTCATAGACTCCTCCTCCTCAATTTTAAATTCAACTAAAATATCTCCTCTACCATGCCCTATCACATCAACTAACGATATCATCAATGGAGTGATACCACCCAACTTGTCAGTCCAGTTAACAAATGCCTGGTCTCCTTTTCCAGGGCAGCCTGGATCTTTTGACACTTAGGTTTATGACAGGGCAGCAAAAAGGCAAACGCAAATATTGTAAACACACAGAGCAACAACGCGCCTACCAAAGCAATCCGTCGTTTCATCGACAATGGTTGTTTATCGGCAGATGTCGGCTGCTCGCCCTCAAGTAGAGAGTTTTCGTTATCTGACGATCCGCTTCCCTCTGTATCTGCATCTGCTTCTGGATCGTCGGCCGTCGCTGCGTTCATTTCCATTAACGGCCTTGAGCCGGTCGATGTAGCCATTTGACAGAATTTTTTAATTATTTGAAAACTGTCCCTGTGAAATAAAGTGTTTCAATTTATTATTTAGGCTATCCAACAAGTCGCTTGACTCAGATCCTCAGCTGGGTAACTGTCCTTGGAATAGTCGAAAATCGCTTAATTTCACTCAAAGTTTCATCATCTCGCTAAAACCAGATACATGTGTCCCAGTTTATCAGAGATCTTGACTCAGCAAAAAATATCACAAACCACCCTTGGGAGCCAGACACGAACCATTAACTTTGTGATTACATTAAACAAACTCCTTTTAACAGCTGTTCCGTTCCCTCAGCACTGAGTTAATTGCCCTGGTAAACAGCGCGCAAAGTAATTGTACTCGTTCAGAGTCAATTTCAATATGCCTCTCGAAAGGGCAGTTCTTTTCTCTTTCCAGTTGCAGTGTGTTCGTTTCTTAGCTTCAAAGAAAACCGCCTCCATTTGACGTCACTCGGAGAGAATTGGCCTTAAAAACCACCGCGTTTTCAAAATGTGTGAGATTTTGAATTGTTATCTCGTTTATCAGGCTTTTGTGGGCTCGTGACGATCAGCTGTTTCACCAGCTGCTGCTCCCTGGTTGCTCCGCCATGTTCATGTACAGCCAAATGAATACGAAGTGGGGTATAGTGAGTACAACAATGGATTCATTTACCGGGGAGGGGTGCAAGGCTCCATGGAGCTTGCATACGGACACTGATATTTTAGGCCATTTCCGAATTACCTTTAGCCTCTTTTTCAAACCGAGTCTTGGTGCTCATCCTTTCTTATGAAAATGTGTAAAATTTGCATGTGAATGAAAACTCATTTCCATATGAAAGGATGAGCACCAAGACTCGGTTTGAAAAAGAGGCTAAAGGTAATTCAGAAATGGCCTATTAAAACATTTCACAAACGAGACCACGATTAGAGTAAGGGGAAGAGTTTTCATCCGGGGGTAAAATCGTAACGCACGACCCCTATCTCGTTCCCTAGCTCCCTGGTGCTCTTGGCGGTAAGATGAGAGACCTGAAAGTCATCGTCTACTTCTTGTGGTACTGTTTATTGTAGACGCAGTAATTTTGCAAGGACCACCGTGACAAACTAGAAGTACCGGATCCTCTAGTTATAGAGGATCTTATCAGCGATAAGTTGAATAATAGACGAAAATTAGCAAGGCTGATTAAACTATACTGTTTTATCATCCTTGCTAATTTTCGTCTACTGTTTATTGTCTCATGCTCCATAGCTTTTTCGAAAGTTGAGGAAACACTTTACAAATCAAGAGAAAATGTCGAAATGAAAGCTGTTGAGCGGTAGAAGCAATGTCATCCTTTAAATTTTGTGAAATGAAACGTAGGATTTGTTTGCCTTTGACCGCCTTTACCAGAATGAAGTACGTTCTCCTCTGCAACCTTAACGTGACGCCGACGTTGCGTGACGTTACCGTTGTAAAATTCGAAAAGACCTTAATTCATGGCATTAAGTCAGATTGGCCTTCTAAGGGACGGACCATCATTACTATTTTTTCTTAGAGTATTGGGCGATTTTCTGAAGGGTATGGCTTTGAAGCCAAAGGGTATGGCTTTTCAGCCGTTTTAATCATAAATAGGGTATGGTTTTAGGCTTTTAGCACTCTAGTCTTGAATTGGGTATGATACAGCTACGTTGTCATCGTTACTAATAAGACAATCAACAAAAGCCCTTCACAAATCAGTACGTTTAAAGCAATTTTTTATTTTCCCATCTGATCTTACTTTTCATGCAATGAACTTCTGCGAAAAAAGTTTTCCATTGGACAATGCACGACCTTTTCAGGAATTTTTAAAAACCTGAAAATCATATTTTCTTGCGGTTGACCCATGCCGCTGACCACAAGATCGACATGCTCAGAGTTATGACGTAGATCCGGGAACGTGATGTCGGGCTTGACTTATCTCGCTTGTTTTACCTCTGTAAATTTAGCATCGTAGTCCATACAAAATGCTCCTTTCCGGCATTTTGTTTGAACTACTAAGCTGAATTGCTCTAACCAGGTGTTAGTATCTTGTACCCCTGCTTCCCGATAGGTCGCAGTGGTAATTCTAATTTCGGTTTCTGTAATAAGTTTCTTTTTCCGGGAGCGGGCTATCAGCCCACCGCCCAACCCCCAACCTGGAGGACCAGGGGCTGTTCTACCCTTCGACACAAGGCGGCACGGTTAGACCTACCAGGGACCACAAGTCCCCACCGGCACAGCTCTCAGGGTCATTGAGACGCACAAGCTCTACCACCGCGACAAGGTGTCAGCCCAAGGTGACACCTTGGAAAGGCAAGACATGCATTTGCGATGTTGAGACCAGTATGGCGATCCACAGCACCAACAACGAAGACCAAGCTGAGAGTCTCTGGGTCAAATGTCAGGGCAGCGCTCTTGTATGGTTCTGAAACTTGGAGGCTGACTAAGAGAGCAGAAGTTGCGAGTGTTTATCAATAAGAGACTGAGAAACATCTTGCGGATTTGGTGGCCTAGAAAAAAATCAGCAACAAGGAGCTTTATAGACAAACAGGGTAGCGACTGATAGAGCAAGAGGTAAGACAAAGAGCTTCTGGATGGATTGGTCACACGTTGAGCAGACCAGATGGGCATGTAGTCAAAAGGCCACTAGAGTGGAACAAACAGGGGAAGCGAAAGAGAGACCCCAGCACACCTGGCGACGTACGAGAATGAAAGAGCTGGAGAGGAAAAATCTCACATAGAATGAGGCAAAGGGCACTGCAACAAAATCGGGTGAGGTGGCGTGTTCTAGTTGACGCCCTGTGTTCCACCAGGAACGAAGAGGATTAAGTAAGTACTAAGCTGAATTTCCTGAGGTAAAACAAGCAAGATATGGCTGGGCTCATGCGTAAGAAACTGGTCAGACCGTGGGTTGGTGTTCGAGTGTGTCACTTGCTTTTATGATGAGTCAAGGCTGAAGTCACATGTTCCTAAATCTGCGTCAAAACTCATTCCAAACAAGAGTGGTGCGAATGGTGGACCAAAATTTCCGCAAATAGGCTAGTTTCGAATTGTGCAGAAACAAAAGAACAGAGTCGAGGTTCAGGGGAATAATTAGCATTTTGTATTGTTCATAACAAAGGAAAATGCAAATTATTCCCCTGAACCTCGACTCTGTTCTTTTGTTTCTGCACGATTCGAAACTAGCCTATTTGAACGTTTTTAAAAATTATAAAAAATAATTGCATTTTATCCAAATCGAAATATTTTTTTCTCAGAAGTGCATTGGGTGATACACAGAATCGAATGAGAAAACAAAAACGTTTCACGTTATGGACACTTTAGCATTGGTCTGAACTTGGGAAGTAATTGTAAGGCAGATCTGAAACAGGGTCATATATTGGGTATCGAGATTTTGGTCAGGTCATAACAGTCTAGGGAAAATCGCAGATTTTGGTCAGAAATATGGAAAGAGTTTGGGAAGCGGGTCGCACACCCCATCCAATTTTTCCGGGAGTGCCCTCCCTTGGAGAATAAAGTACTCACGGTATAGCGTGGTTTCAGAGACTTTATTTCTTCTTCATCATCAATTCTAATATAAGCGTTATTCTATCTGAAGAAATTTACATGTGCAGCCCCTATCAAGGCCGTCACGTGGTTATCGTAACGTGTCGATTCTTTTGTTTGGGTTGTCACGCAAGAGGCTGTTCACCGTGGTATGCATGGTCACGCAGAACTCCTCCGGCAAGGAAAACCATTGCGTGTTAGCCCAAAATTTAAACTGCAAAGGACTAGACAAACGATGCGAGACTCAATGAAATGATTGCGTCGTCGATTCGGTTTTTAGATTACTTTAGTATTTAGTCTGATATAAGCGTTCACAATGACAAGAATGGTAAGAAAAAATTAGCGAAACTGGTTGTCAGCGATTGAGACGGATCACAAAATTACTTAAAATATCCTGTTCTTCATTGACAGGGAGTTAAAGGAGCTGAGTCACAGCATTTTGAATTATTTTGGTCACGTACAAAATTATCTTCAAATTGAAGGAAACGTCAAAATAGTAGTTCACTAAGACAGAAAAACGTCAAAGAGAAAATAATAAATCACAAAGGAACAAAGACGGTTAAGGATGGAGAAGATTAACAAGGATTACAAATGACAAACTTGAAAAGTTTACGCTTGACTTTTCAAGATGAGTAACCGTGACATCACTCCTTTAATGTCGGTTTGATAAAACAATTTTTCAATTACTGTGGTGAGGCGCAATGAACCAATCAGGACTGAGAGCAGACACCAGTAAACAACGGAATGAAAGCGCGGGACCATCCTGCCTCCCGTTGCCAAGCGCGGGAAAAGTCACGTGAGACCCTGATTGGTCAAAATGACAACATCTGCGCGCGCTCTGACTGGTTACGGCACGTTACGTAAGAGACTTACAGATCTCGAAAAAGTGGAAGACCAAACTGGAAACCGGTAATTCATTTTGACAGTCATTGGAAAACCACATTATAAAATGGAGGCGCAGGTTGCTGGTCAGCACTTGTTTAGAGTTGTGTTGAATCTCCGAAGTAAGCGCGATGGACTTCTTCGATCTTTTTCACCCATTCCATGGCATATCCCGTGTGATCTTCCAAATAATAAATACGTTTTGGCTGAAAAATAAAAAAAGTGTGTTTCATCGATTGGGGATCGCGACTATTCCAGTCAAACCGCTTACTAAGCCACGGTCCAACAAATTGTGAACTACTAAAAAAAGGAACCTCTTGACATAAAGAGCCCATGAAATCAATTTCCTCGAAGACTATATATAATGTCATTTCCACTGGTTGATAACCGATTTATAACAGCATTTCTTCTCGGTTCGATGATTAGTTTTGACCTCCGTGATATAACAAGCCTCCTATACAACAAGCAACCCTTCAAAACCATTTTTCAAATAAGAAGAAAATACTTGTTGGCACAGAACGAATAAATTTTATTACCTCTAGGCAACTTGGTTACATTATTATGTCAGTGAAAACTCTCCTTGACTTACCGTATGAATGAAGAAAACTTCAAAGTTCTTGGCTTCGGGTCTGAGGTCCCTTGTCCTGAAACAAAAAAAAACTTAATTTAATTTCAGAACATCTACACGAGACCAAAGAAACGACGTGCTACCTGTACCCAAGCCACTTCCTCCTCGGGATCGCAAGGCTGTTGGTCATGCAGTTAAAGTTACTCTCAGGCCAAACCGTTGTTTTGATAAATGGTACTCTACCCGACTATTTAAACGCATCTCTTACAAAAAACTCCGATGCTCACTCAAGAACCACGAGGAATCATTGTAATTTAAATTTATTGCGCCCCCTCCATAAAAATATCTCGATGGGTACACGCACCTTTGCCGTAAGGACGGTAAAGGACTGGAACAGTTTGCCTCGATCACTAAAAGCAAATAGGTCTCTGAAATCCTTCAAGGCTGAATTATGGAAAACATTACTAAATTCTCAGAAGACAAAGGGATCGTTTGATATAAATTCATGACAATATATAGATGTTTTTGCACGCTTTTCGCTTTTAAATCGATCTGTCTAGTTATTAAATCTAGGAAATTTTTTTGTTTTTTATTCTATTGTAAATAGTATGTATTCCTAATGTAGCTTTTATAAATTGTATTTTGTATTTTTAGAAGGCTACAAGTTCATCAGTAATGTTAGTTACTGTCACGTGTCATGCACCCTCATAAAATAAAGTCTCTCTCTCTCTTCACTTTGAAAACGCATCAAATGTTTTCCGCGCACACTACGCTAGAGAAATTTGAAAACGGAACAATCACCGGTCATTTTGTATTAGTGCTTGAGGAAAAGCCTGAGAGAAAAACCACATGATTATTGTGATGTCATAGTTTTCGAAAATCTCCGTTTTCAAAGTGTTTTCCGTCCACACTAAAACGCAAAAACGGCGGTTTTCAAATTCCTCCGGTTTGAAGAGCGTTTTCGTGACGGATTAGTGTGGACAGTAGACCTAACCGTAAAAACAAAGCTGCTTTTTCACACTTCTCCTGCGAAGTGTGAACTGGACCTCAGCTATCACCTCGATCAACTCTTACACTTCTTTCGTGCTCTCCAAACTTACCGCGTGCATTATATATCTCAAAATTGCACGCAAAAGTATGAATCAAGGACTGTATGGCCTGCGTGGCAGGCGTCCGAAGGGGGGGAGGGAAAGGGGAACGACGAGCGCGTGAAGCGCGGGAAGATCGGATGCAGGAGGATCCCTCCTGCGCCCATTTTGACTTCCTTTCCTTTCTACGACCTGCCACACAGGTTAAGGACTGTAAAGTTTGAGCTACCGTTTCTTATCTTCTAGAGTTTGACAAAAACTTTACCAAGGAATCTGTCCTTTGAGTTCCATTGCCGCTGCATCAACGTAATACAGGCGCGGGCCTTCTGTAAGAATCAGAGTTCTTTTGCGGGGAAATAGTCCCTGTTAGAAAAAAAAAAAGGTTTAATTGGAGGACAGCCTATAAAAAAATACCAAATTTTAAGAGAACAGGAGAGAGTACTTCTTCCAAGCTGCATATAACAGTCCCTAATTTTCTGAAAGCTTTCGCAGCAGGCTTAACAGTCAATAGGGACAGTTAACAGTCAATAGGGACGTTAACAGCCAATAGGGACGTTTTGATCAAAGTGCGAGTTCAAGATCGCAAAGCAGTACGACTTCACAAACGTAGTACCATTGCTTTTGATTGTGACGTTTCACACCAATGTGATTAGTAGTGGTGGTCTCATATTCAACTGGTCAGCAACAGGTAGGAGCAAGGAACATGGGAACGTGAAAAACTAAGCTGCCATCGTAAGTCACCTTGTACTCGAGAACAGGAACATCATTTGACGACGGCGCGTGCAAAACAAATACCCGAATATGGTCAAATTAGAACAGAATCCAGGCTATTTCACGCGCCTTCCAGCCGTCATCTGACGTTCCCGTCTCATTGCTAAATCGGCCTATTATCGGGGGGTGAATTGCTTTTTCGCGATCCCTTAAAGACAGTTCCCCTTTTCCTTTTTTAGGAGATTGCTGATGTATCCCTGCTTTAAAATTGATTGCACAATATTTTTTGGTTCTTGCCACAAATTGACGTCTGTTTGGTAAAATGGTACGGAAGAACCTAGGAGCGTTAGAGACAGCGCTTTTTGATCGAATTGTACTAGTTTGACGATCAGCGAAATAGAAACAAACTTTTCATTGTAGCTCAACAGAGTTTCTTTGAAAACGAGATATCGCTGAACTCACCTTTCTCTTGTCGACTACACCAGTCTTGATGATAAGATTATTATCAACAAATTGATGCCTGTGTGAAGAAGCAATAGCAACGATCAATATTTCAGTAGGGAGTTACAGCCTGGTAGCACGCTCTCGCGTTTGGGCGCAAAAAGACGGAAAGCAGCCCTTGAGAGCTAGCCTGCGTGGCAGGTGTTTCCAAAAACTTACGCAAAGGGGACGAAACTGGAAAGGAGTGCGAAAAATAAGAAGCAGAGGGAGGGAGTGAGGCGATTCCTTTTCTCCTACCCCCTCCCCATTCTCGCTCACCCCTTCCACACTTTTCCACAAATTTTTGCTCACCCCAGGCATGCTCCTTCGCTAGCCCTCGTTTTCGCTCGCTTGTTCGATCTGCTCAACGAAAGCCATATGCATGTACGAACTTACTATTACATTTTACCACAGGTCCACATTCCGTGCAGAGAACTACATCTACATAAATCTCTCCACACTACCTACAATGCTAGGCAATAATTTTGTACTATAACAGGGATTTTAAACATAAAAATGAAGAAACACTGCCATGCAAATGTTGTCATTAAACGGGCTGTTTAGACCTGAATTAAGTAATGGAGTAAAGGGAGAAGGATATTACAGTGACTCGTCTAAACGCATAGTGCCCTAAGGTTCTCAAAAGTAAAAGTCTTACCACGGCGATTCCTTCTGCTGCTTCGATAACCTCTCCTCTCTCTCGCTCTGCGTGAGATTAAGAACATTCCTAGGTTCATTTGAATCCGGGACTTCATCGGACAGGCCAAATCTCGCTAACAGTTGATCATCAAATTCGTCACTGTCGCTGTCGTGAAGACTAACCTAAAATTGATCGAAAACTGCACAGTTAATTTACTATCACGGCTAGAGACGAAAATAACTGCTTATGTCATCCAGCGCATGATTAGTTGTGACAGAAACAAGTGTCACGCTTAGTCACGCAAAAAAACCGAACACAAATTCCAGGGTTAAGAAACTTAACTTGTCGACTTAGCGCTTAGTAGTAACATTGATTGTGTACTGTTTTAACGGAAGACGCTGAAAATGGCTTGATCATACACTGAGGCGTGGTGAGAGGAACATAGCACGCCACGCGATGGATTGGAACTGACAAGGCTCACGGAAACGTGGCAGACCTAGAATCACGCGGCGCAGAAGCATCCAGAAAGACCTGACGAAGGCCAACTTGAGGTTGGTGCGAGGCCAAAAGAGGGGCTCAAGACCGACAGAGGTAGAAGGTAACTGTAGACGCTCCATTGCCCCAATGGGACAAAAAGGACTGGATGATGATGATGACGATGATTCCTTGATTGTGAAAATTCGCCTAAGATCCAGCAACCTTGTTCCTCCTACTGGACTAGAATATACGGATATAAACCCCTATGGCTAAGTCAGACTTTGCTGTTACATGACATACAAACACTGCCTATTGACCTTGTATTTACTGCGCAGTCCTTCCTGATCGATGCACGTTGACGGTAGATATGGCAGCAAATCAGGAGGTTTCTGATTTGGTAAATCTTCCCAGTTAACACCTGGAAGAAGAAAAAGAAACTCATCGTGATAATTAACTCACTTATTAACTCGCGCAACACTGAAACAAGATTTAAATTATCTGAGAGTTATTCAGTGTGAACTCAACCTCTTTTTCAGGGTGCTAGCTTTTCCCTTAACTGCGGGAAGGGCGGGAAAAAAGGAACTGGGTGTTTTGTGGCCACGTGTTCGGCGTACTCGTTAACGTTTGTATGGATGTCACGTTCCTTTTTCATCCAATCAAAAGTAAAACTTAAACCAATCGGGACTCAATCACACAGGTTTTCCCGCGCTTTGCGTAACTACATCTAAATACTTCAGTGGAGTTTTGATTGGTTCGCTGTGTTGTCTGTACCATTTCTGATTGGCTAGAGCGATTCCTTTAGTTTTGGTCCTACACTCAGTTGAAAACTGCTCTACTAGTCGAGAAAATAACAGTTAAACAGTATACTCATTCAGCCTATGATATATACCTTCATAGAACTCGTGATCTTTCAGAGAAGGAAAACCTCCACACTCATCACAGCCAAGTCTCTTTGTTGGATCCAGCACCTGTGTTCAATTGAGACTGTGGATTAATCTTAGTGACAGAATAAAACCAGTAACTTAATTCTTTGGCAGAGGTCTTGGAATAAGACTATCTTCGCAATGTTATAATTACAATAAAAGATCCTGTATTTTAGATTTAGAAATAGCGGCAAAGTAGCCATAAACAATCACTTACCAATAAACTTTGGACGAGATTCTTTGGAACTTCATGAAAACCGCTTGGAAATTCATACTCTAGGGCGATTATCTTTTTAAAAATCTGATATTCGTTACTGTTGAAGAGAACAAACCACATCAAAACTTGTAATTGAGCTGCAGTTGAGAATGTTGAATGCTACTTGCTATAATCCAATGTACGCCGGCACGTAAGTTTAAAATACGAGCGCGAGACATTCATTCAGATTCTAAGAAGTTCAGTCGTCAAATGTTAGAAAAACAAACATATAGGGACTATCAAATAGGCCTATATATGCTGTGTTAAACACACATAACTTAGATATGATTCTTCAAATTAACTTTATGGCGATAGTAATGAATCTGGGCAAAATCGCCTCGAATGACTGGAAATCCTAGAAATGCTATGGTCTGTGATACGCCTTATCTTCAAAACGAGTTCGGTGACCCCCGATTTTTTTTACGTTTGTAATCTAAACTTATCATTTTCTACCTGCAGACAAAGTTTAAAAAAAATCTGTACGTGGGAAGTTTTTGGGCGCGAACGTCCTTAAAGGACCATTAATCGTAAACCTTGAAATTGATACAAGCTTTACCCGCCGCAAGTCACATGCTGACTAAGCCAGTCAGAAGTGGACTTTGTCAGGCCTGCACATTATACAAATCACTTCTAACCAGTTGCTTATTTGTCTTGTATCAATTATATTGAGAAAAATAAAAAAATATATTACCTGGCTCTAAATGGTGGCAATCCAGAAAGAAGCTGATAAATAATACAACCTAAAGCCCAAAGGTCAGAGCTGCAAAAAAGGAAAGACAGAGTATAAGACAAATAGAATGCCTTCTGCATTGTATGCAAGCTAAAATAAGCCTTGAATAAAAAGGATAACACATATAGATTTAGCCCAGCCTAAAAGCGGAGCTCCTGGGCCAAGTTGTTCAAAGTCCGATTATATAAAAACTCTTATTCTTTGGCCATTTCAGCTTTAACAGAAATAATACACATACTGCGGTTACAAACATGACAAAACGACGCATGTTAGGTTCCAGTCTTTCTCTTAAGCATTTAAATATCTTGTTGTATTATCCAACCGTCACTTCTGAGGATGTATGTTGAGGCATACGAAACGTTAAGTCATTAATCAAAGTTTTTTACAACATGCGTCGTTTTGTCATGTTTGTAACCGCAGTATGTGTATTATTTCCGATTATATAATGTTTATTAATATATAATTAATTCTCATAGGTATGTTTATGTTGTTAGTCACATTGTCACTGAAAAGCCCCACCAGGGGAGTGTCAATAAAGTATTGTTATTGTATTGTATTGTATTGTATTGTAAGCTAGACTTTTGAGTAGGCACTCTTTCGCTTTGTCCATCATGCTTCACACGAAAGAAAACTGCAAGAAAAAATGGTTGCATAAAAGAGGGAATACCCATAGTCTACATTTAAGCTATGTAAGAATTTTGATTTGAGTTTTGTAATTTTGCAGTGAAGTTTTCCGTTTAAATTGTTTGGCCTTGAATAATTTCAATCTACACAAAACAAAAGCTGTCAAAGACATTTGTATGTACACAAGAGGAATTTATAATTCGGTTAACTGTCAATCCTGGGTTATTATTAACCGGCTTCAGAAAAACCCAGACCTGATTTCAACAAGTTAACCTGACATGAACCTGAGATCCAATTGAAAACCAGCACTTGGTCAGCATTCGTTTTCAAAAACATGTGGTCTTAATGAGCTCTTAACTTGTGCCTGCAATTTGGTCATGTGATGCTGGTCAGTAGACACCTTGTTTTGACAGGCATCAATTGACCATAATTAACAATTATTCACCGAAGTGGAGGTAAATATCCACCACTTTCACCAACACTGAGGTGAATAATTGTTTTAGTATATACCACACAAGCTGAATAACTAGTGGCCCAAAGAGTAACTTTATTTGTGACAATATGCCGACAAAAGCCATTTTGTTTTTCTTCGGCTGCTCGGAGGTGAATAGTACTTGGCTAATCACCTCCGAGCTAGCCAATCAGCGTGGGTGAAAAGCACTATTCACTTGTGTGGTATTTTCTAATGTCTATTATCAAAGAAATGCACTTTACGTCAAGGCTGTATGTCTTGGTCAACCTATTAGCTGGAGCATGGCTGCCATCTTGTGTGGCTCCATCGTCATCGTCATTGTTGAGCGGGCAATAATACCACTAGCCATGATAACCAAGAGAAAATCAACTCATGCATTTCCTTTTCTTTCCCGTTGCTGGTACCCTGTTACAACCCCGCTACTCAAGAGAGCAGGAGACAGGCGCTCTTATCGGAAATAAGCAGCGCCAGCAGCACTACTATAATAGGCATGCCAAGCCCTTGCACCCAATTAAACCTGGAGAAACTGTGCGCATGAGGCTACCCGGTCAGAAAACCTGGACTGCTGGCACCTACACAGGCCAAACTGGTCCGCGCAGCTACGATGCTAAAGTCAGTGAGACAGTGTATAGATGCAACCGCCGTCAGCTGATCCAGGCACACGAACCGTCCATTCTCGACATCAGTGAGCGTGAGCCATTGACATCAAGCCCAGATACTCCATACCAACAGGAGCAAGCCAAACAGTTGCCTGACCAAGCATCTGCCGCCCCTGTTCCCCAGCCTGCTCAATTACGCAGATCGCAAAGCACCCACAGACTGCCTGCTCACCAAAATGACTTTGTTACTCAATGAACTCTTAATTAATCAAATTAGATGTTGGCTGGATGATTTTTTATTTGTTTTTTTTTTAATAACATCGAAACAACACACGATCCTTGCTTTTCTTTATGAGAGGAGAGATGTGACAAAACTACTGTGGTTTACCTCTAAACGACAAGAACTCAACAACATGCAGTACGTGTTTGCATCTCGTATTACAGGAAACTGTTTCTAGATTTTTGCTAGCCACATTGGCACATGAATTCATTTGCATATTGCCTGCTGAACAATAAACGTCTTGTTAACTAAAGTACCCGATGTCTTTACAGTTTTAGTGAAAAGTTTTAACAATTTATTGAGTACTCATTGTATTTTGTTGGCATACTCATTAGTTAAAATCATTATAACAACTTTTTCACCAAAGCAGTTTTCTATACATTCTTTTGTAATGCATTGTTATCTTTGCATCATATATAACCAGACGTACCTTTTATTAGCCCTCTTGTCTGTTAATAGTTCTGGTGAAACATATTGAGCTGTTCCTACAAATGAATTTCTTCCTAAAAGAGCAATGTTTAAAACCACTGTTAATAGCATTATCTCACCAAAGTTACAGGTAAGTGATCCTCATGTTCAATCTGGAATATAACTATAGGCCATAGTAGACTTTTTTTGGCCTAAAATGAGCAAACCTATTTCTCACCTCTGTCATTAACTTCATCACCACTACAGATCTTTGCTGTACCAAAGTCAGTAATCTTTATGTGCATATCTGCATCCAGAAGAATATTTTCAGGTTTCAGGTCCCTAGAAGCAACATTCAGCCAGTTAGATTTTTCTTAGAAGGGCATACAAAGTGAATACGAAGAAGAATGCTTCATCTTAAGGGGGAGGGGAGTGTACATCCCCCTGCACCCTCCCCCTTGATCTGTCCTACTATATTAAGGCTCAAACACTGACATTGACGGTACCTGTGAATTATTCCTAATCCATGAAGATGTTCTAAAGCTGACACAACCTCAGCGGAATAAAATCTTGTACAATTGAGATCAAAAGAACCAAGCTGGAGAAAAAGAAACAAAATGATATTTCTTTAATTTTAAGATTCCTCTGATTCAATGTTACGATAGCCTGCAGAACAGGCATAATTTTTTGCGTACCGGTATTTCTGGAGAGCAGAGGTGAATGCAAGGCATGTGCAAAGCACAAGTTGCGTGCGAGGGGAGGAGCGCTAAAAAATCTTTTTAGTGACCCTCCCCTCGCACACAACTTGCGCTTCGCGCTCGCCACGCTTTCGCCTCTGTTCCTCTGAAATACGCAAAAAATTACCCTGTTCTGCAGGCTAATGTTATGAAAATAGAAGTACATTGTAGGGCTGGGAACATGCAGATACAATGTAACGTCTATCTGTTCCCAGACCTGTGCAAGTTATAATTCCAGTGTGGAATTCATTTAAGATCAATTGGAAAAAAACTATCAAGGTCCACACAAGTGTTCCAGATCAGTAAAAAAGTTATAAAGATATCAATGGTCTTTTGCTACAGTTGAACCACCATTGTGAGCTCTCAAGACAAACCAAAAAAACATAAAATAAGATATAAGATAACCTTGAGATGGCCAACAGAAAATCACTAAAAGAACATATCCAGTGGTAAGTAATTTGCAAAATTTTGTAGGGAGAAGAACTGCTCTGTGGCACAATAGAAAGAATATTACGTAAAAATCATATTTCTTGTTTAGAGTACATTATGTTTTTGAGGTTTAAGTGCTGTATCATCTGCAAAGGACTGCAGAATCTTGATAATAACATGCATTATTATATGGCAAGGTAGTTCTGATTGGTTCTTGGTTGAGATCTCGCCATACAGACAGTTTCCATGGGAATGATCATAAGCTGTGTATTTTTTTGTTTTCGAAAGCCATCGAAAAAATTAAAACAAGCATGGCCTGAGTGCCATATAATAAACTACTTACTGACCTAGCTTGCTTGAGCCGTACTGGGGAACATTGGCCCTCAGTCGATTCTTGTATGTGCCTCGCTGCACTCGGTCCATACTGCCACAACCTCGGGCCAATATTCCCTAGTACGGCCCTCCCACTCAGTTAGTAAGAGGTTAGAAATAGATACACTGTCAGACTTGTGTACAGTACAAGCTAAAACAAAACAAACTAATAGTTAAAAATTAAATGAATGTACCTTAATTATATATGGTAATAACTCTCCTTTCTTGGCATAGTTTAACCCAAAATCTGTTGAACACAGCAGCTAAGGACAATGATCTTTAAAAGTGCAAGCTATACAAACTACGCAACAACATACTAAGTCAGCTAAAATAATTTATGCATGATTGTATTTATTTGTACTGAACTAAACAAGAATTGTTTTTTGGCAGAAATAATATATCCTTGTCAAAACTATTTTTGTGCAGGTGCGTACCATGAATATAAAAATGTCCTTTGCACAGTTGTTTTCATGCAATTAAAACTTATTTTCATATGAAAATCTTGCAAAAAGACAATTTTATACACATGCAAAAAGCAAATTAGAAATGGCCTATAATTTGTAACAATCTTCGACAGAGACAAACAGACTTTTACAAACTTAAGATATGGGTCATATAGGAATAATTTCATAATCAGTCACGCAAGGTAAGATAATTTAAGATAAGAAAAAAGAAGGATTTCTTTTACGAGGGTTTAATAGTAGCATTGACTATCATTGGCCTCCGCTGGTAGTTTATATATTAATGACTCTTCAAATTTACCAAAACAAGTTTACAAGAAAGGAAACAGAATCACGCAAAAAATTGAAGGGGTGCGTGGAATAAAGCTTTAAATTTTGAGGCAGCCGGGAATGAAAATACCTACCAGCAATTTTGGTAGTTTACTTTGGTTTTAGTTATTGTTTCAAAAGAACTCTGGCTAGTTTGCTAAATGTACTAAGTAGTTCTTTTTAGAAAATAATGAAGACAAGAGTACAGTAAAGAAATTGCCGGAAGGTATTTCAATCCTGGCTGCCTCAAATTTTTCAAAAGTAACTTGTAAATAGAGCTATATTCCACTCACCCCTACAATTAAATTGAAAATTATGATAAAAAAAACCTTTGATTTATTCTTCAACAACATTATCTTCTTTTATGCCATTTGGGAAACTTATGCTAATGGCTTAATGAGAGGCTTCCAAGAGATATCGGCGAGATAATGTCTTTGTGTTAAGGATACATAACTTTTCTTTATCTTGGAATGTGAAATACAGTCTAACAAAGAATGGATGATTGAGTCTGCTTAGTACTTCCTTTTCTCTTGAAACATACTGAGCTTTTTTTTCTCGTATTATGTGCCTCTTCTCCAAAACTTTCACTGTGAAAGAAAAGGATATTTATTATCATACCCTAAAATAGCAATTTAGACAGATAAATAATTTGCAAAATAAAGAAGAAAGAGAAGAAATACCAGGGGAATTACATTAAGCACAGTAACCATATTTTTTTGAACATAAATGCGAGTATTCAAGTTGTGATACCATATATTGTATATTTCTCAGAAGTTGCTTTACAACATGTTACCTCAAACAAAGTAATCGAAGAAAGGTTTATTGATAAAAAAATAAAAGAATTGATAACATTTAACTACCTAAGCAGGAACAACTTACTGGCATATTCTTTTCCAGTACTTATTTCTCGGACAACATATACCTAAACCATATGCAGAAAAGACAGTCAGTAATGAAATCAGGTGGGCCAGGGAATGAAAACTTGCCAACTTTTAGCAATTGAAAATGACACTACAAAACATGAAATCAAAATCAATGTCGGCACAGTTCTTCATGTGACCAGTTATCACATGTCTGAGCCATTAAATTAAGTCCAGGCAATCGCCACAAAACACCAAACTGGTCAGAACTCAAAGCAAATTCATCTACACTACAATTTACCAGAATTTATGTAGCAGCAACCCAGTTCCCAGGGAAGAAACTAGACTGCTACCTTTGCTTGGACCTTGACAGCATTGCCTCAGTTGACCCCTAGGGGGTGGGGGGGGGGGGGGGTTTACTCGATATATTCCTGGATGGGGAGGTGCGGCCCAGCCCCTCATACCCTGACCTGTTTAAGACAAATATCGCTGATTTACTACCCTGTTTAAGACAGAATTCCAATTTTTGATACCCTGTTTAAGACCAAGATTAAAAGTTGTGGTTACAAATTATGTGGTTTTCTTGTTGTGTAATCAATGGAAATTTAATGTGCCTGGTATCAATGCCAAAGTCAACAGAAGTCAATATTAATTTACAAGTCAGAGCTTTTAAAAATTTTGCTGTTTATCGTTGATAAATCGATACCCTGATTAAGACAAAAATGATAAATTCGATACCCTGTTTAAGACAAAAATCCCGAAAAACATACCCTGGCTGGCCGCACGTCCCCATTAAGCCCTTATAAGGGAGTACCCCTCCCCCCCGGGAGTTGACCAGTCATTTTCATATTTAAAGAACCCCTTTACTTCCGCTTGCATTCTAGCACCTATTTTTTAAGAGGACATAATATGCTCTGTTTGCCTAAACCATTGACCACTGCTTATGGTATTGATTCCTTTAGTTACTTGGCAGCAATATCCTGGAACTTTATTCCTGACCATCACTGCACTACTTCTGATAAGTTTTAAGTCTTTTCAAAGACTGATATCTACTGGGAACAAATGATCTCTTGCACTTTCTACATCAAGATAATCAGCAAGTTAGTTGTCTAGGTGGGTAGTTATCTTGTAATATATAGAATTAACTTTTTATTATCATTAGTTATTAATGTTGTTGGCTCAAAGATATTTAGCACTTAAGTGCTACTATATAAATTTGAGGGTAAATAAAGTTGATTGATGATTGATTGATGATTGATGATTATCAGATTTCTGTGACCTGTTGGTGACCAGATTACCTGGGTTCCACTAGTAAGTATATCCGTTCATTTATCTGCCAAAGCAGTATAACTGCTGTACTGGCAACTAAATCACCTAAGCAGGTTAGACTGTGGCAAAATTGTCCATCAAAACATTCCCGCTCAATACCAATATGACATTTTAAATTCAATGTAACAGGAAAGGCTCTTAAGGCTGGTTTTCACTAGCAACGGAGACAGTCTTGGAGTGGTAGTCGGAGACCTAAGAGCGCTTATGACCTAGTTAAAATCGAAAATCAGAGTCACAAACTCGCCAGAATCAGTGTCGGAAGAATCAAAATGGTAATCCATGTTTCTTCTGATTCCATTTACAACTCCATCGCTTATAATCCAGTGAAAACTAGTTTGTCAGAGTCAGTTCAAGCAGAAGAACAAACCAATCACAAGAACCGTAATTGAGCATTGTGATTGGTTAATTCTTCAGTTTCTGCTTCCAACTCCGACAATGTAGTTTTCACTGGATCGTATGCGATGAAGTCATAAGTGGATGCAGTGTTAACTGCTTCCAACTCCATCACTTTTATTTTCACTAGACCGTATTGCTCTATGCCTCTGATTGAGACTCTAACTATGACTCTGTCGCTGGTGAAAATCAGCCTCTAATTATAACTATAAACTTAAAAATAAGAGAACTTACAGTTGAAAATGCACCCTCTCCAAGCACCTTCCCAAACTTAAAATCTTCAGGCCTTTTTTTCTTTGCAGTTTGTGGATTTGGCGATGTGGGCGAAGGAGCAGGAGAAGACGTGGAGCTTGAACTTCGCTCCTATAAGTTAAAGCAACGAGTAAACCTTCTGTACTTGCCTTTTGATGACAACACATTCACATCTTTTGCCATTATAATAGGGCGGCATAATTTTCAGTGCCTGTTATGCACTCAGTCCCTTGGTTCCACCAAGAGAATCCCAGTTTTAGCCTACTTTGTTTTAATAAACAGTTGCTGTGGAATTCTGATAAAAGGCCCTGGTCAAACACAATAATGTGTTCAAAGGGCTTTTTTTGGTAAGCCTTTTAGGTGGAGAATGGGTACCTTGTTTATTATTGGAAAACCTGAAGTTTGTATTTCAAAATTCCTTGGGTTTCTATTTGGAACAGATATTAATATATCTGACAAATTTTGGGTGCAAATATCAATAGCAGTAAAACTCTCTAAATGAAATAAGTTCTAAACAAACAACAACAATACTTGTTCCGAAACAACAAGAGTCAGAGGCAACCATTTTCTATAGAACTTATAACAACAATTTATACTTTATTTCACATTTCCTTATAATTTTGCATCACATTACAAGATATTTGTATGGCTACAGGTAGTTACAATAAAGTTATTGAGGTATTTAATGGTTAAACTAATTAAAAACATATAGATAACAATGATAGAAATGCCTAGCACCTAACTAAACCACATTAAGTTTTCTTGTTAGAGAATAGACTTGATTGAATACATATCCAAAGACTATGAGCCATTATTAGTTTTTAGTTGTAATAATTACTGTTGAGGTTACAAGGCAGCCAAGTTATTAATGTTATAGGTCATGTTCAATATATCAATATTCTAACATGACTCCCAAGCTTTCAGGACAAACTTCTATATTTGGTATTGTTTTCTTTGTATCCAAGTCTCTTTTGAGAATTGAGAGACAATAGAAACTTAAAAAATTTACAACTTTGAACAGAAAGCCTTGGAGCCATGTTAGAATACTGCTAATATACAGTGGAACCGGCCCGCTCCACGGACACCCTCTTTATACGGACAGTTTCGTTTGTCCCGACAAAAAGCTCGTATATTTTCTCTTAAATTAACCGCTTTTATATGGACACCGGGTAATACGGACAATGGACATTTTTCTGTGTCCCGAGTCACAAACTCTCATATATTGTCAGCCCCACTTTACGGACACTGGTTATCTGCACACTGTCTATTTTCATTGTAACAATTATGTGATAACTGTAAACATTGTACCCTGTTCAAATAATGACAGATTTTTACAGGTGAATAAAATTTTATTACAGAACTATGCTAAAAAAAACAGCAACGAAGTAAAGTCACAGATCCACTATCACGCCTGTTTCAAAAACAATATCGGACTCTGTACAAAACTTAAAAGATTTTACTCTGAGACTATGATAAATGATAGTGAGGTTTCCTTAGGATGAACTTGTTGCTGTTACAGTTAACAAATTAAACAATGTTTTCTCGTAAAACTGTCTGCTTTGGTCTTGATATTGATAAAACATGTGCCCCTGACGTTTTCTCTGAGAGCCCGCTTAATACGGACACCCGGATAATACGGACAGTATGGCATGTCCCTTCGGTGTCCATATTAACCGGGTTCCACTGTATCAAACATGACTACTGCCATTAAGCTGCACAAATGTCTGGATTTCTGGATGTCTGCATTGAGTCCACAGTATCATGATTGAGGGCAATGTTATTGTACATGGTTTATGGTTCATTTCCACCTGCCATCAACGTGCTCATACTCTTGGCAAACAACTATTCGATAAATTATTAATATTTATTTTTCTACTTCATTTGCCATGTCAGATATGAGTTTATTCTCTTGTGAAAGGAATTCATCAGGGTCACAAAATAATATTTTTGTGACCTGTTAAGAGGAAGGCAATGTGCTTTCGTGAGCTTATCTTCACTATAACAAAGACCCCGCTATAACAAACATTTCTTTCAGTCCAGTGACACTTCATTATAGCGGGGTGCCACTGTATTACTTGAAGTACAAAAAAAGACACTGGCTTTAGAAAATATAAAACCAGGGGCCCGTTTCTCGAAAGTCCTGGTAACTTAACGGGCCCGAAATCACATTTTCAAATCAAAGTCCCGAGAAGAGTAGTGTGTGTTCTGACCTCTAATAAATTCCATTTTGTTTCTTTAGCTGAAAACGGTACTGTACAATTTTCAAACCTTTTGAAACTCCCGTCTAAATGGAAAACAAGGCAGCTTAACAGGCCCGGTAATTACTGGGAGCTTGGAGAAACAGACCCCAGATCTCTGATTGGAGGTCCATAATGGGAAGTGATAAGAAGAAATTAAAAAAATTTGAGGGTTATATTTTCAGGGAGGACATATACATAATTATGTCTATATTTTGTGGGGGTATGTTATCAGAATGTTTATGGTGAAATAAGCTATCCAGAGCATTCTCACAGCAAGATAGACAGCACAATATAAGGCATCAAATTTCTTTGGCATGTTAAAATATCACAATTTTTTTGGCCAGTTTTTACATGATGATAGTCCTAACAGAATGAATACTGGGTGCCTAAATATAAAAGAATCGTATAGAATTTTGCTTCACAAGTTTTTGGATTACCGGTAAGAGAGGATTAGAAACTGGACCAGAAGATGACAAGGAGGTGAAATAAAGAGCACAAAGTACATGACTACCGGAAGAATGTCTTTGTTCAAAAGGATGACAAATATTCACATGTGTTTGCTTTGCTCACAAAATAATCACTCAATTAATTTTTAACCTGTTATCATTGTCTTGTGTAAACATCACTTTGCTGAAAAGTGAACTTACCGAAGATTAGATCAAGATAGAAACCAGCTTCTAAATTGCAAATAAAACTGGATTTTCGATCGAATCAACTTTTCCACAAACGGATGTAAGGAAATTTTTCAACTTTTCAGTAAATATTGAGTTATAAATATGAGCTTATAAAGACTTGAATGGCAGACACGGATCGTTCTTCAAATAAAGAAAAATATTCTATGAATCAAAGGAATAACTTTACGTTATCTAACATTTTCAAGAAAAGGATGAACTGACCTCTTGTTTCTCCCCGTTTTCCGCCATCTTAGAGTTTTTTAAAAGGTTAATAGTGGAGATGAAACATTCTGAAAATACCGAAAACTATTTTACGGGAGGTTTTTTACAAACAGAAACCGCTGACCTGAGAGGTAACCTGGATTCGAATGTTTGATGCGCGTGCGCTCTGTAACGCGGGAAGTATGTCACGTGGTACCCCGAAAGAGAAAAAGTCGTCGTTGACAGGATTGCATGACTTCTTTGGAATCGTTCGTAAAGTTCCAGGATTACCTTCCTTTGTGCTGAAAACTTGATTCTGAGGAGTTGAATTTATTAAGTTATGTCTGGTATTGCTTTGGGCCGACTAGCAGAAGAAAGAAAAGCTTGGCGCAAAGAACATCCGTTTGTAAGCACTGCTACCCCATTTCCCCTCAGTTAAAATGTTTGAATTGATCGATTTTAACTACAAATGAGTTTGAATGGCTGTTCTTAAATGAAAACAATTTATATTTGCAGGGATTTGTGGCCAAACCATTGAAAAATCCTGATGGTACTCTAAACCTTATGATTTGGGAATGTGGTAAGAGAAACGAGAATTTTCTTGTTCAAACCATACATGTATAGTTTAGGTATCTTAAGATATCTTAACATATCAAGCTTAGCTTTCGATTGATAATCACACGACGTATTTAAACTTTTTACCATGCCGAAATAATGATTGTTATTTCTGTTTGCCTGCAGCGATCCCTGGAAAGAAAGCGGTACGTAGATGTAAATAATAACAATGATAATTTTTGGATAGTTTCCTTTCACGCCGGCCCTTTATCATCATCCAGTTGTCATTGTCACTTGCTCTCAAGAGCTCGTGAAAAATCAGTGGGAATATTTTCAAACATTTTATAATGTGAGCATGCTTTTACTTTGATCTCACATTTCTTACGTTAGATTTTGTATCAGTGATCACGTGGTGTTTTCAAGTTAAGGCAAGAACACTACTTATTTAAGCTTAACTTAGATTGCGGAAAAAGTCGATCTACAGATTAATCATTGTTTTTTTTATATTTATTGCCTGTAGACTCCTTGGGAAGGCGGCTCTTTTAAGCTGAAGATGAATTTCAAGGAGGATTACCCGTCATCTCCACCAAAATGTAAGAAATTTGATCTTCAAAAATAATACTAATGTTTTGTTTTATCATACTCTGTTATTTGATATTTTATTTTAATTATTGTCATTGCTTGGAATGTTGGGGAATATATTTATCACTGTACAACTCAAGATCGATGTACACATTATTAAGTGATTATTGGTTCTATGAAGTGCTTGCTTATTCATTGATGTGCCTCGTCAACTGATTTTCAATGACTTTGTGTATTTCTGTAAAAGACATCTCATTAACATATTTCCTTTTATTGTTTATTTTTAGCAAGTTTTTTTGGCAACTTTGCATGAAGACTTCCTTGTTATTCTTTGACTTCCTATTTCTACCCAACATACGCTTTTTGATAGCTGCATGTAATACCAATGATAAGTTTGTTGTTCTGTTTAGACTGAAATAGATAAATGTTGAATGTTTTCCTTCAGCAGCATTTTAAGTAAAAATGACAATAGTTTAATTGAGGCCTTACACTACTGTAAAACCACTGTAAAATTGATGTGATATATCCAAGCTTTCGCCAATCTACCGCATTATCAGGGACATAGATCTTAAAATGAATCTGTCCCTGACAAGAATTTTAATTCTGCTTTTTTCTTAGCACCACTGGTACTGAATAAGCTAGACTTGTGGAAAGCAAATCAATAAGATAACAAGTATTTTGAAACTTGACAGTGAAATCTTGGCAAGCCCAAACTGTTTCCTACTTCAGCTTTTTTTACTTTGAAGTGCTTTAACCTGAAATTATTTTGTTGTATAATTTTATGCAGAACTGCCAGCTATGCAGGCTATTAAACCATAATTATGGTTTATATAGCTAACTCAATAATGTTTTAAATATATAGATTTGAGAATCGAAGTTTGAACCTTAGAGTGTAAAATTCTTTTTTGGACAGAAAGAGAAAAGTCTACATAATACTTTGATTA
This sequence comes from Platygyra sinensis, assembly GCA_019787425.1. Taxonomy (NCBI): domain Eukaryota; kingdom Metazoa; phylum Cnidaria; class Anthozoa; order Scleractinia; family Merulinidae; genus Platygyra; species Platygyra sinensis. Next base: position 24,028 of record JAHPZR010018026.1, on the reverse strand, counting down.
CAAACTGCATTAACTATGTATAAGGTGTGAACCTCAGTAGATAAAGTCTGTAACTGAGTCTAGTGGACCATTTGGTATCAGGCCATCACCTGTCTCCAGTTTCTAAAGCATGAACAGAAGCAACTAGAAGTATTTCTACTTCTACTTCCCCTAGTACTCCCTTGGGATGATTGTCCATTGCAGGATTACCCCCAGAGTTATGTTCATTGGTATATATTAATACATACATTGAGTTTGAGAGAGACTCTGTGAGAGTATAGCATCTTGCTCAAGAATCCAACACGGTGGCCCTGGTTAGGGTTTAAAATCAGACCGCTTGATCCAGATTCTAGCACACTAAACATTAGGATGGTATACCTTCGAGAAAGGTGAACGTCAATGGTTATTCCATAGCCAGTGAACTCTGGATCAAGCTATCAGTAGTAGTAGTAGACAACACATGTTACCATGATGATGTCTCTCTTCACCCAGTGTGCACCAGTAAACTGTTAGGAATGCTGAACAAGATACTAAGAGACTGGTCAAAAAGTACAGGGGGGGGGGGTGGTGGGCTGGAGCGTTTTAAAATGTGGTGGTTAGAAAACACATGACCCACCCCTTCCATTTGACACAAAACTGAGTGACCCACCCCTAAATGAAGGCTGAAAATCACATGACCCACCCCCCTATAAGACATGACATTTTTGGTTGCGTAATACGAAAAAATCACATTTTGTGGATGAAATTATGGTGTTATTTATGTTTTAGATTTATTTCTTAACAGTAACACAAAATTATGCAAAAATAATATTGTTTTCCATTACCCTTGCAACAAGTCATGACTGTAAACTCTAAGAAAACTTGACCTTTTACTTTTCACACTAGGCCTCAAGGCACATAGAGCAGTGATCCATCTAGAAAACAGCTATTAATAGTGAGTCCTGGGAGTAACATAGCCAGACTACTCCCAGATCTTTGTGCATGTCTCCCGTACCCTTGGGGAAAAATAGCATGTAGACCCAATACCATATCAACTCTTCGGTTTTCATCCATCGTATCTTGATTAAAAATATATTGCCACTGTTTGTGTTGTATTTTTAATCATGAAGGCACAAGTTGGCCATTTGGTGTTCTTGAATACCAGCATGTCAACCGAGTAAGGTACTTTGAATATTTCTGCCCTGGGACTCCTTGCTCAATCCATTTAATAGCTTTTGTACAGATTTTACAATACATAAGATATCATCTCTATTGTACACCAGCCAGTACTTTTTCAAATATGGCTTGAAAAGTTTTCTGTCCTTTGTAACTGAAAGGAGTTAACAAAGAATAAAAGGAAGTGACACACTCGAACACCAACCCACAGTCTGTCAAGTGCCTTACGCATAGCCAACAGCTCCCACGTGTTGTGTGGAGCTGGGCTTTAATAAAGGGGTGCTTTGCGCCTGTCCTGGCAGTAAAGAGCAGACTACATAGGACTCTTAGTCCTATTTCTGCCTGTCAGCTATGCCATGCTGATGAGGTCTAATAAGGCGAAACAGCTGCCACTGGCTGCCACTACCTGGGTGATATGGCTGTGCACATGCCAGACCATGGGTTGGTGTTTGAGTGTGTCATTTGCTCTTATTGTTTCAAACGAGTTACCTTTGTTGTAGATTGTGCCAAATGTGTGCCCATTCCCCGTAAAAAAAAACAAAAACAGGATGACCCTTCACTATGGGTATTTGAAAATTTCACAACCCACCCCTTACCAAGGGTTCAAAAACTGATGACCCACCCCCTCTCTTTTCTGGCCCACCCCCCCCCCCCTCCCAATGCTTTTTGACCAGTCCCTAAGGGCATTGCTTACCTTTTACTAGTCTCTGTTTAGAGAAAATGCATAGCAATTCTTCTAATAGCCCTTTTCACTGCCTGCTTTTCTTATTTGCATTACAATGTCATCCAATGTGGTTGCGAGGAAATATTGGCAATTGTCTAACATACATGTTGGAATATTTTGTGATGCAAGTGAGAAAAGCTAACCATGAAAAGGGTTATTGCCTTGTGGTACTCCTTAGTGTATGTGCATGTGCTTGCCTTCTGATGTTATGAAATGGTGCAAATTCACACAACCAACTTCAAATAATTATTACATCTGATCACACAACTCATGAAAAATCACATCATTCACGCAATGAACCATTAGTTAACGCTTTATGTGGAAAAATGCTGTATCTACACTTCATTTCAACATGATTTGCCTTTGCCTCAGGAAAAATCCCATAACTTGCATAATTCATCACATAATAGCCCGTTCTTATGGCACAATTTGCCCTTAAAATTTCACATGATTTTGAATTTTTTATCACACCCTATCAAAGGGCTTTCTTTGGACCTTATGCAGACTAAGAATTTTTTTAATGTCTTTTTTTGTAATTATATTCTGTATCTACAGGTAAATTTGAACCTCCAATCTTCCACCCTAATGTATATCCATCTGGCACAGTTTGTTTGTCACTTCTGGATGAAGAAAAAGACTGGAGACCTGCCGTCACTATAAAACAGGTAAAAGTGGTTTCCACAGTATTTCGAGACTGACAATTTGAACATTTTATTATGGACTACAGTACACTTGCATGAATGAATGAAGGCAAGTGAAGCATTGATTGCTGTTCCATAATTAAAAATAAATTATTTCCTCCAAATTGCTAATTCAGGAATCTCAAAACTAGATATTGGCACTTAAAACTTGAGTCTCTAAAGCTTGATTCTGGATTCTGAAAAACATGGAGGATTGAATTTCAAATGAAGATGTTTTAACTGTACTGTCTTGAAGATAAAACCATCACCATAATTAATGACGTGGTTGACAACCACAAATGCTCTTTTTTGAATTCCTCGTCATGTATAGCATTTTTGTTCTTATAAGCAGGTATTAAAGAAACACATCAGGGACATTGCTGAGTATTCTTTTAGCAAGGAAGTGACTTTGATTACCACAAAAAAAGACGATTTTATATAGTTTTAATCTTTTTAATTTCTGGTATTATTGTTCTAGTAAATCTCATTGTACATAGTTCTTATTCTTTTGTTCACATCTTTTGTGTAAAGTGGGCCTACATCAGCCCTTCAGCTGCTAATCTCCGTTTACAACCTATGCATCCAGTAAAGTTTACTTACTTACTATTCACTAGTTAGTGCAGGGTTGCCACAGGTCAGGAAATTGACCAGAAACAAAAAATTTTTAAGGTCAGGGAAAAGTAAGGGAATTTTATTTGAGTTTGGGCTAAATGTTAGTCAGGTCAAATTAAACACAAAACAAGGCTGGTCAGCAGTCTCCTCAGTGGCGGTCATGTGATGTGATGAGGGGACTCGGCTGGGGGTTGCGTGGTCTTACAGCATGGCTGTTGAGGTCAGGTCAGTTTCATGTGTGTTCCGGCCCTTCGTTTGTGTTTGGCAATTAGAAGAAAAGTTGGGGAAAATTGAAATAATTTAACGTGGCTATTTTAATACCATTGAAGGCTGGAGAAAACATTCAGGGTCACTGTGATCTCAACAATATCTTAGCTTAATGAAGGAAAATTTGTCAAAAAAGTATCAGTCTTAAGTTTAAGGACCATTGGCTTTAAGTGTGTAACATGCTGCTACTAGATCTAGCATTTTGTATTTATCTGAGCAGGGAAATTTGATTTTTATCAGGGAAAAGGCAGGGAATTTTGAAAAGTGATGTCTGTAGCAACCATGTTGGTAGACTGGTTGGGTACAATTCTTGTCACTATCACTGTGGCTTGAAACAATAGTTCATCCCTTCTTAAAGCACGCTATCGACTTTTCAGATATTATTGGGAATTCAAGACTTACTGAATGATCCAAACATAAAAGATCCCGCTCAAGCAGAAGCATACACTATCTACTGGTAAGTGCTACAACACAAGCCCTAGGATTTCAAATGTCATGGCTATCACTTTTTTCGGTTCCTTGCCCAGTGACTGTGGGAAATTGTCAGCAGCAAAAGGTTGTTATGACGAAATTTTGACGCCCAATTTGAACACAAAAAAAGAAAACAAAAAACAGTGTGACAATCAGACAAGCATTATTTAACAATTGGCCGTTCCGAAATTCAGCAGGGGACTGGGGTGAGTTTCAAATTTTAACCAATCGATAAACTGACACCACTACATGAAAGATCATGTTAGCATTGGTCATCTGACCAAGTATGATGCTTTTAGGGCCAACAGAGACGGAGTTATGGACTTTGAAATATGGTTCAAAATCCGTACAAACGTCTCTAATTTTGAGACAGCGTGCCCCAAAACCATATAAACTCTTAAAATTTCTTGTCAATTTTGTGACAACCGTAAAATCCTGTCATGCACCCACTATTTGAAAGAAGCTGAGAAGAAAATTGCTGTCGGAAGCGTGACGTAGCGTGACATAACGTGACAAGAAAGCATGGCCATTATCGTTATTTAGTGAAAGACAATCTCTTTTGAACATTGAACTTTTGATTGCGAAACAGCGTAATAAGATCGTTTTTTGGTGTGAGAGCAGAGAGAGCGAGATATAGAACGGAAGAATTCTGTATTCGAGAAAAGCAACAGTAAACAATTTGAGATATAAACCTGGGACTTATTTGTCGGATACCCGTTCCCGACATTGCTATGTTCGCCCATTTTAAACAGTATCACGGAAATCATAAAAAATTTTAAGAGTTTGTATGATTTTGGGGGATGCCGTCTCAAAATTAGAGACGTTTGTATGGATTTTGAACCATACTTCAAGGTCCATAACTCGGTCTCTGTTGGCCCTAAATGCATCATACTTGGTCAAATAACCAATCTGAACATGATCTTTTATGTGTTGGTGTCAGTTTATCGATTGGTTAAAATTTGAAACTTGCCCTAGTTCCCTCGTGAATTTCGGAATGGCCAATTAGACCGGTCAATAGTCCATGAGGCAAAGCTGAATGGGCTATTGACCTGTGGCCGTTGAGGGCGAAAGGTCTAATATTATTGTTTTAGTATCACCCAACTAGTCGGACGGAAAAGGCAACAGTAAAGTTAGCAAATGCAAGTTAAAGAAATATTTGAGAATAAAATGAGACAAAAGCCAGCGAATTTTGCTACTCGATGACTATTACTAATAGTCCTCTAGTAGCATAGCTAATTAAAATGCAGGATTTGCATAAGTCCACTAGTTGGGTGATACTAAATACTGTTAGAAGCTTAAATGTACGTAGTGTCATAGATTTTGGTTAATACGCTTAAGTTTATAAACAATGTGATATTCTCCAAAATGGGGAAACAGCTTTGAAATCAGTACAAAGTAACCTCTTCATGAATGTTTTTTTTTATCATAATTTTTTAATCATGTGACTTTTTTTTTCAGCCAAAATAGATCAGAGTACGAAAAAAGAGTGAGAAGTCAAGCTGCGAAATTCACAGCTACATGATGAAAGGGTAGCCGCTAATACACTCGCTTACAGACATGTGGGTTTACAATAACAAGCAGAAGGATTTATCTTATTCTCTTATTCATAAGACAGTTTCAGTGAAATAGGAGCTGCAACAAGAATTTGTCCTTACTGCGATACAGCTGTTGTTGTGACGATGATAAACATTTGTTAGAAATCATGTCTGTGTTTTTAGGGAGGCTACAGATTTTTTGTGCTGTACAGTGTAATTAACTTAAATACATGTTGATGCATTGCCAGACATTTGAAAAGTGAACAAAGACTACATCTACATCTACATTATATTGGGTTATTGGCAAAGTCCATGCGGATATCACGGAGGCCTTGCTTTTTTTTGGTTCTGTTGGGTGGGATGTAGGCTGCAATATTCAAAGAGATGTTTAGTCTGGTCTTAGAAGTTTCGTGTTGAGTTTCTGTTTCTTCTCAACTAAACTCAAGAATCTTAAAGTAGTTAAAATGCTATGCAGAGTGGCAAAGAAAAATGTAGTTTTTCAATCTGTAACTGCTTCATTAAGAACTCTTGAGTATGGTGTAGAAGACCAAAAATCCTAATTATTTGTAACTTAATGTGTCTCTGACTTGAAACATGTTTATCTTAATAATATAAAGATCATACATATGATAATACACTTCAAGGCGCTGTGGAAACTGTATGGAAAAAAAATGCTTGAGATGGGCTATTTCAAGTTGTCTTTTGCCTCTGTTTTAGGGCAAGTCTTTATGCACAACCATTCATAAGAAAATGTCCTCTACCTGCAGGTTTCTCATTTCCTTATGACTGGTTTTGTAAGAAGAGTCTTTTAAAATAGGTAGCAAGCAACTTGTAAATGGCCTATTGATAGTAACTCTATTTTTATAAAATTGTTTTGCTTTGTTACGTCTTGCAAGGCTGGTAGTTTTTGGTTTGTTTTGCAAACAAAGACAGGAAGCCACCAGGTGAACTGGTGCAGTGGAAACCTTCCCATTTCGCTCACATCTTCAGTTCTCATCTTTGGGGCATTCTGTTTTATGGTTTATAGTACACTCAACAAAATTACTCAATTTTGATTGGTCGAGAGCAGTACATTTAATCCCAAATTGTACTCCGTAGTACCCCGTGTCCATGGAAACGAAGCTTATGCACAACCATAAGCGGTAAATTTCAACGTCAATGTTATGATCAATAGATACCTGTCAAAACAAGGTATCTGCTGACCAGTATCACATGACCATATTGTGGGCTCAAGTGTACAGCTCATCGAGGTCACATGTTTTTTTTGAAGTTGACCGCTGACCAAGTGCTGGTTTTCGATTGGATCGCGGGCTCATGTCAGGTTAACTTGTTGAAAACCAGGCAGGCTTGGGCAAGATTGTGCTAACTATTGTGCATTGATTGTGATTGTTCAACCATGCATGACGAAAAGGTGAAGAAGACAGGTGAAATTATTTTCAGTGTTACACAAAACCTAACTTGGGAGTTGCCGCAATTCTTGCGTGATTTTGGTGACTATGCATGTAAATTGAAAAATTACATCATTCTCTCACACTTCGTAATTTTGTTGATTGTAATATAAATAAAAAACCGCACGACCTTCTCGCACAATTCGTGATTTATAGATACTCGTGATTTTGAAGGTTCTCAAATTGCACTCGCCTAAAGGCTCGTGCAATTTTGAGAACTTTCAAAATCACGAGTATCTATAAATCACGAATTGTGCGAGAAGGTCGTGCGATTTCCTATACCAATACAACAAGGTCTCAGTTTGAGATTTTCCAGTAAAGAGCTCATTCTTGGTTGTTAAGTAGTTAGGAAAAGAAAACTAGCAGCCTCTTGCAATATCTTGGAGGTAACTGCCCTTCTACTGTTTTTTTTTTTTTAGCTGTTGTTTCTGTTCATGAGTTTTGAGTTTTAGTTCTCGCCTCCTTAAAAATTTGGACATAATGAGAAGGTAAATTACGGTACTTGATTGAAACTTTTCTAGCTATATTTAAATTTGGGAGGCAATTTTCAGCAGATAATGCTTCCTCTGGTTTTTATTACTTGTATGCTGTGCTTTCCCGTGTCTGTACAACCCTTGATAACTACTATTGTAAAGAGAGAAATTCTTCACTGCAAGAAAGTGCATAGCATAAGAACTAAGTGATGTATGTATCAAAGTACAGCTTTATAGTGTTACTCAAACGTGCAATTACTAATAATAAATAATAATGATTGCTACTAATATTTCATTTGCTTTTGGTTGTTTTGTTGTGTAGAAAATTGGAGGCACTATTTTAACCTTACAAACCAGTCTTACAAATAAAATAAAACCTTTTTAAACTAAAACTGCAATGGTTTAAGGCGAGTCTTGATAATTTAGACCTTGTATTTCTTTGGTAAGTCCTGGCAAAGCAAATCCAAAGTTGCTGTTTGAGAACGTTTGGTTTAAACTGTGTGTACATGACATCAAAATGTGTTGCCATGGCAACATTAAAATAGTTTGAACAAAGCCTTTGAAGCCACTTGGAAAATAGTTGTTTCAAATAAATTTTGAACAATTTTGTGCAGAAAGCAATCCATCTAGTAAGCTCTGAACCCCTCTTCTGGAATATTCTTAAATGAGCTAGGTCACTGTTGGCATATCTTTGAGGTAATGTTTCAAGTTTGTCGTCTGCAGGAGCCCATTAATGGCTCCTGTCGTCTGTAATCCGTGTTAATCTTCTCCATCTTTGACCATCGTTATCCCTTTATGGTCTATTATTATCTCTTTGGTGTTTCTCTAACTTAGTAAACCATTATTTTCAGGTTTCCTACCATTTGAAGGTAATTTTGTACCTACTCAAGACAGCTCAAAAGTTGGGAAGACTGCTATGTCCATCCTTAAACAAAATGAATCAAAAAAGGTTTTGGCGCATAGTTGTTAGGAAGGGTTAAATGCCTAGGCAACTAACTTTGACTTAAAGATCGTCAGTAATAACATCAATAAAAGTTTTTTGTTGCACTTCTGTTCGAAGCTAAAAAAACTGCCTGAATCCAAAACGGCGGTGCATATCAAAACAATACGCGCAGCGCACTAAATTAAATATTGAAAACGGCATGTTTGATGTGATATGCTCACGTTGAAAGACGCAGTCATGAGACCTTGAGGCAAGGGGACGCCCACGTTCAATTCCTGCATCCTCCGCCCGTGACATTTGCGAATGGAATGGGCAAAATCAAAGCAACGATAATGCCACTTCTGAGATTTAATGGAGCTCAGTCACGTGGTATAGTGTGTATAAACAATAGCCGCCATCCGGCGCGAAAATTTTTTTACTCGAATATTTGTCCGCGGACATTATCTGTTCAGAGAAGCCCGAGCTACGCTCTCGGAAAACTGTGAGCCTTGAGGCACAGATTTGACGCCAAATGGAGGCTATTGTGTTAATTTGCTTTAAAATGTTTTTCGCAAAGCGCCCATTTTTGGAAATTGGGAATATCACTCCGATAATCCCCACTTTTTGCCGGGGCAAGTCAAGTGTGATGCGCTTAAAGGGGGTAAGTTTTTAAAGAAACTATGGTGCTGCGTCGGTGGGAGTATTACAGGATAATTTGGTTTTATCAACTGAGTTGATAATGTGAATTGGCTACCGTAAAGAGATTCGAAAGCTGACCTTTCGAACGCTAGCCCTTCTTTGGAGCGAATCCTGTGATGCGCTTAGATGGCCTCGTACAAAATTACCCTTAATTAAATCCGCTGTCTAATTCCGGCACTTCTTTTCTACTACAGTCGAAGCTCTCGTAAGCGACCAGCTACAGTTAAGACCATTTTTTCTATTTCCAGAGGTGGTCTCTTACGAGAATGGGCTCTCGTAAACGACCTCGCCCTAAAACAATAGAGGCTGGTCGCTTACGGGAGCTTTTAGCATAGTTTGGATATGTAAATGAGTTATTAATTATTGTAGATAATATTTAGTTATTGCCTGTCATAGTAGGGGTTTGCGAAGGCATATAGTTCACGCATTCACAGAGATTAAGAACTTCTAATTTCGAATTCTTCAATACAATGCGTGGCGCAGCAACTGCTAAAAAGTGCTAACGCACTGCTACATCACTAAGGCGCTATTATGACATCATATCAGTTCTCTATATAAAAAAGTAAAACAGTATTTTGAGTCTCTAATCTAAGTCTTCTAAGACTCAATAAAGAAGTTCTTGACCACTAATTTTTGACAAGGTCACGTGACAGGTTCTGCCGAACTAATAAAGGCAGGGATGCTAAAACGACAGCGGCTCAAATGAACGAAAAACAATCAACTAGAGTGGTTTTATTTTAATTGAGGTAAAATAAAACCAACGTAATCACTTCTGATTAATCACAATAATGCAAATAACGCAGCGAACTAAATTAGCCAACTGGAACTCGATCGAAACAAAACCATGCAAGGGAAAAGCGCGGGAAAAGGCACTTGTATAAGGCGGGAAAAAGCACGTATCCAATAGCAACTGAAAAAAAAAATCCGCTCTAAGTGGTGTTACGAGACCCAAGTTCTTTCAACGCACTAAGATGTTCAGAATTGACGCCATGGGGATCGACAGGAAGCTGATACTCAGTTGAAGTCCCGAGGATGGTGGTGTCGTGGTCATTTCTGTTGTTGGCTGCGCTGGAGGAGTAGACGGCATGTCCATTCCTTCAAAGACGATTTGGTGGGTTTCCATTGTGTAATTTCTGTAAGAATGCTTGCCAAACATAGTCGGGTCGCTTGCATCTTGAGTTTCGTGGTAGGCCCACACTAGATACACTCGGGTGGTGACCTGGTGTGGAGAATTAATAAATCAGCCAGTTTAAAAACAGGGAAATACGGTTCCTTTTGCTTCCCTTCCTAGCCCAAGTAATTTGCGTGGTCAGAAAGTTGGAACCACTTCATTCAAATTGTAACGTCTGCTACGCAAGCTTCTTCTTTCTCGGGCTACTGGTTAATATTTGAAAACTTGACTTCTATAGTTTTTGATAACGTATTTTCCGAGTAAAGCCTTTAGCGTTGGTAAACTCGCACTGATTCCGCATCATCACAGAACTCTTTCCGCTTCCCAGGGCCTTGCCTTTTTCCCCGACAAATTTCACTTGGCGTCGTTCACGCGGCTATTTAGAAGATAACATTCTCTTTGCAACGCCTCACAAAACCCATGGCTATCTTAAAAGCTACTTACGTTAAACTGAATGTCCTGCATGTCATTTGTGTCTCTGGCGCGGCGGAAACGGAGTGATGTTATGCCATTCTCCTCTGCTGCACTGTCCAATGTGTAACTTTGAGCTCCATCCAAGTTAGGTCTACCCAGACCCCTAGTGTAGAAGTCCTATTAAAGGAAAGACTGTGATTTTCCACAAGGTTCGTTTACAGTGCAAACGGGAAAGATGTGATATTTCATTACTGCAAATTATGTTAAGTTTTTAAGCTCTTTTGAAAAGGGCTTACTAGAACGGGGAAGAGGAACCTTTTATTAATCAAGCGCGCAGCACATGTTTGCTATTTTTTTCTTTTACTTGAAAGTGGTCAAATAGTCATATCCAAAAAGTGAAAAGTTAATGTGCTGAGCGCATGATTTACTGTAAAATCAGTATAGGATAACATATGTTTTATGACTATAAATTTACTGTTTTGATTAATCATCCAGCTGGGAAATGAGGTTAAGGGCTAGCCGGATACCTCAGGCTATAGAGAGGAGAATTTACGGTGAAGGGCGCTAGAGCTTCAATATTTTTACAGTAGATCTTTCAGTAAAAACTAAAATACGTTTCGCAATGATTGACCCAGTTTATTTATATCTCCCCTTTCCGTGACCTTTTAAGAATGATTTGATAACTCTACGTCAAGCAATATCTGTGGGCTTGTATCAGCAAAGATAGGCTGCGTAGCAAAACAACCAAGTGAAAAGCGTTCAAGGAAAGCGTTTTGGGATCCGAACAAAAATCAAATAATCCAGCTGTAGTTTTGTCAATTTTCGCTCCCCTCTGGGTTTGAACTAATATATAATCACTAAGTTATTAAGAGCCAGATGCGTAGATGTTCTCGATGAAGGAGGTGCATCAAATCTAGCTACAAATAATGCGTAAATCGTCCCAAAATTTCATCGAGAGAACATTAGTCAGGGGTTTTAACTAAACCAGAACAATAACAGAAAGGATATTAAAGGAGCAGCGCAATGGCTCTGCATGCACGCGTTGTGTATCGTAGGTGGTACGGATTTTTATAAACCGTTCAGTCTATATGCTAGACAACCACGAGAAGTAAGAACTGTTAGTCTCTGAGGTTTGTGGAGAACCTGAACCAGAATGGCGAGCTTGTTAAACTTCGATGGTTCTAGGCGTTGCATTTTTCTTGAGCTGAGTGCAAACTGAATGAATATCGATTAACTCGATCCTTAATGAATTGGGCGTCAACCTCCCAGTCTAAATGCAATCCTTACGCGCTCTAAAATTAAGGAATATAAACACACACTGTCTTTTACTAGCTCTGAAAAAAACGCGAAAATCGGTGTCCTCTAAATCGTCAAATAAATATCTGTAAATAGGAGACTCCCACCGTCTCCACCGCTTAAATGAATTGCGAAGCATACCATTTCGTGCATAGGAAAGCTGCGCATTCATACAGACATTGGCTTTCCATTGTTCATGTTTTGTGGAGATAGGTTATTTTTAAATTCGTTGAAAATCATTTCCAAAAAATAAAAAAAAGTCAGAATATGTCTAGTTTGCCGTCCGTAATCCGCGTCGATCTTCCTTAACCCTGTTTCACTCCCACTAGTGTCGGATAAGTAACTTCTTCTTACAATACCAATACATTTTCAAGCAGATAGGCGATGAGATTAGAGAAAGTCATGAACTTTAAGATGTTGTTTTGAGTCACCAGTAAATTTCCAGAACTGTAATCTTTATTGACATTTATAGCAGTCAGTAAGGAGAATGTTTGCTTTCAGATCTTGCGAGTGAAAGGACCATCCTTGTTTACTTTGGGTTCAGTTTGATCTCCTTAGTTTTTTGTCATGCTGAAGGTTCCAGAGGAAGGATACAGATTAAACATTGCAAAAGGGAATTTTAAAGCACAAAGGGGAACATATGAATGAATAACTCACGTTCAAATAATCCTCTCCAGCGCTCGTCCGGCCGCCGACAATAACATCATAGTTGACCATATTCTCTGGCGTAAAAGTAAAACCAAACCCCACCCAGCCTGTCGTGTTCACGTCAACAGCAAAGTGCAGCTCATCTGTTGTCCTGTTGTGTATCCACGACACGTTGAAATTACCATCGTCAAACGAAACAGTTGTTACATTAGTGCCATTTGGAAACTGGCCGTAGCTAAAGTGAACATAGTTCACAAATGCTACCAATAGAAAAAACATGGTTTGGACTTGATTGAGCGACGGGGCAACGTAAAATGACGTTATGTGTTACTGCTGATCATCTTATGAATTGTTTGCTAAAGAATCAATATCTCTACGAACAAAGATTTGCATCTGTTATTGAATTTAAAATATTGTCATGCTGGACGAACAGAAACGATTTCTAAAGGGTTGTTTTACAACATTTCTGTTTAGCGAGAGGCTTAGGAGACTTTAAGTCTACAAAAAGACTCAACGTTTCAAAAGTATTGAATAGCCCACAGGGCTATAGAACAATTAACCCGATATGCAGCCACTCAAAATTTTTTTCAATGTTTTTTTTTTTTACGAACCTCAATATCTTTTGTTAAGTAATTTATTATGGATTAGCCTTAATTCTGCCCTAATATCTTCATGAACACGAAATATCTGGTTATAATCAGGCAAGCTAAGTTTAAAGGTAAAACTCAAAATGTTCCTTCGTCTCTAAAACACGTTTTGAGTGGGGGCGATTTAAGCAGAGCTGATGTCCGCGAGCGTGTCTCGGTCGCGTGTCCCGCGCGCTCCTCGCTATCCCACGCTCCTATTGAAGGAGGCGTTCAAGTACTTAAAATTCACTCAAAAATACACTATGCACAGAACTACTCGCGAAAATGTTGTTACAGTTTGCGTGAAGTCTCCTAGCTTTCGCCGTACCTAATAGTAGCGGGCATAACGCAGTAATTTATTTACAGTGTTGTTCCAAAGGCTGGTATATATAAATTGCTGATCTACAAATAGAAAAATGAATAAAGGTATTTTACCTAAGGATACTTGAAACAGAGGAAAGGACGTAACATCAATATGGAATGCACGGCCGTAGCTATCAACAGGCAAACCTAACCGGGCAGTTGCATGCCTCAGTCATTTTTTCCTTTTTTGTTTGTTTATGCTCACAATGAACACCCTAAATACTTAAAGAGATAATTTAGCCATTGACGTTGCCCTGTAGTCTTTATTTTTCGTGGCTACGGCCCTGGAATGCACGTAATGCTACGATTCATATTGACCGCCTTGAGTAATCTCGTCATTTCAGCCTAATAATTTTAGCCCTGCCCCACCCTGGCGATCTTAAATCTTGACGGTCATGTAAAAAAAGTGAAGCCAGTAATTTAACCAGCCTTGAGCCTGTAATGATCTAATTAAGTGCTAAAAAAATAACTTAAAATTTCACATATTGTCATTATTGCGTACTGCATCCTAGGCGTCAATAAACTGTTATAATTATACAGTTAAAAATGCACTTATTTCTGATGAGAGTGTAATTACCAAACTGATAAATCCAACTTAAAGTGCATCGTTTGAAGCAGTTTTTAAACGGTAACTTCATTTTAAAATTAACGCTATAACTGATTTTTTATGTTCTTTCTAGTTGACATGATATCTGTTTTCAAATTGGGTGAATTTCCAAACAAATAGAATGATGTCACTATTCAAGCTGCCGCCAAAATAAGTACCTTAAAGTGTGGAACGAAAGAGTTGAAAAAAGGTCACCACTCGCTATATTGCAAAGAAGCGACACATAACACGAATATAAAGTATTTTCCTAATTTCTGTTGTAAAACAAAGATTGAGCCTTCAAATCCGACAAATTACGGCCATTAGTCATAACTTGAGTATACTAATCCTAGCTGGCATCCGAGCGTAAATCTTAATTTATCGAAATTAAAAAATTTACCCGATTTAGTTTTATAATCTTGGAAAAGCATGCAATGTTCTAATTTGACCGTAGAAGGTTCAAAACAGCAGTGCGTAAAAAGGAGTCGTAATGTTTACGTACACAATGTATATGAATTAAATTGTTGGACTCCTGGTTTTACAAATAACATTTTTTCCAGCTGGCAATATTTCGTGCAATATTCAACGCATTTCTTTCACATTTACTTCTCTTGATTAACACAGATACTTTCAATTGATCTTATCTACAAGTTTGCCGGACTGATAGATTTAATTTTGGATAAATTTGCCGCCAGTGGAGACCACACAAAACTGATGTAAACAAAGCTCCGCGCATATGGACGACATGCAAAAACAATTAGTTACACGCTCAATACGTATTGGCGTAACTAAAAGAACCTGGTGATTTAAGGCGGGGGTAAACCTGAATAGAAGTGAAATTTGAAGTATTATTAAAAGGGAATTGTTAGTATTAAAATGGATTGGAAACACTACCAGACATGCAGTTGACCACCCCAAATGAGAGCCCCAGGTTGGTAGGGGACTGTTTGGTATCCGTCTACTAATTCTTCACTACAAATTTCAATTTTCAAAATCCATCAAATCATCAATATTTCGTATTTTCCTCAATTTAACCGATTCTTTGAGGAAAAATATCTCTTTCCCAAAATGTCCAAAAATCACCCAAGAATTTACACAAAACCGCCAAACGGTGGTTATAGGAACAAGCAGAGAGATTTAGCGTTGTTTAAAACGTGACCGAGATATTGACAGAAAGGCCGTGTTAAGCGATCTCAAAACAGCCTTCAGGTGTACGAAGAATATGAAGGCAGAAACCGACACAACGTAGAATGATTTTTTGAAGGTGTACTATATTTCGGCTGGCCAAACCAGCCTTCTTCGGGTACAATGGGAATTTTACATTGGGACGTGTTTTTATGTAGCAGGTGTACCCCCGCCGTAAGAACCTACAGGTTGAAATTGCCATTTAAATATCCAAAAAGAGAACCTGTTCAACTTGACAAAAAACATCACTCCAATTTGGATGGTCTAAAATTCTGGATTTTTAATTGTGTGAGAAACTTCTGATTAAAAGTTATTGTGCACATTATGTTTTCTTTAATTTAAATTTTTCTTTTTGATTTTCATTAGAAATACGGATCATATAAAAGCTCCAGTGCAAGAAATATGGCCCCATATATACGATCTCAAAATCAGCCTGAATTGTGAAAACTACCCTTAAATATAAGAACCTGTTCAACCTGAACTCGAAAAATCTAGGTTCGTATACATGGCTTTTTACGATAACTGCAGAAATTCACGCGCGCTCATTGGTTAATTTTTATCGTCCATATGCGGACAGACACATGAATTTGAAATTCATTCGACACGTCAGCGAGCGAGAGCGGGCAATTCGACAATTTGTTATCGTAAAAAACAAATTGATGTCAGTTTTTAATGCGTCTGTCCTGTTATTGACAATGAATTTCGTCATAGCATTGACAAAGTAGTCTGCGGATCCACTCGGCTATTCTCTACTTGCACAAATCCCATAATACACCTCTTTTACCCCCCAAAAAAATTTGCATAGGCATTGTTTTAGATTACTCTTGGGACATGTTCATGTCCCAGGAGAAATTGCAAACAATGGCTCTTGGTATGCAAAATTTTGGGGGGGTTCAAGAGGTCCATTATGGTATTGTGCAAGTAGTGAATCGCCTCGTGGATCCACAGCTACTTTGACAATGCTATGACGAAATTCATGATCAATAACAGGACAGACCCATGAAAAACGTCAATTTGTTAATTTTACTGTATTTACGCTAAATTCTTTAACGTGCCTGTGGGGACCTGGAAATGACAAAATCTATAATCTTTTAGGACCCAGCTTTTACGCGGTTGCCACAAGTTACACCATCGACTGCAACTTGTACGGTAGGTTTCACAAGCTATAAATGTCATAAATTTCAGGTTCTTTTGATATATTTTTACCAAACTGTGATCGCTTTCAGTATTATTCCGGTGGTCTGACAATCGTTGCTATCTGAAGCATGGAGGGCTCTTCAGAAGAACGAGAAATGGAAGTAGAAGCGCTGCAATCAATCTACGGAGAACAATTTACTGTGATGATGGTCGATAGTCAACCTGTGTCATACGAAGTGAAACTTCAGCAAACTAAAACAAAGTTAATTTTTACAATACCAGGTAAGATCGTATGCCCTCATATTATGAGAGAAGGTTTCTCCAATCTTAGTTATATTACAGCTAAATTAAAATTCAACACAAGTAAATACCTCAGCCTGATTGAGGGCCTTTCTCGGACTTTTTCATGATCATCTCAAAAGACAATTAATTTTTCGATCAGTTTCTGAAAGGTTTGTACTGTTGAAAACGTTTCTCCTAAAAAATCTTTAACCGAACTCTTGTTTGAGATTAAAAGCTTGGTTCATCTGTTCAGCCTCGAAACGTCAACAGTGGGAGCTTTTGTGCCCGGGGGGGGGAGGGGGAGAGGGGGAAGGGGGTACTTGATCCATGTTTGGGTATAGAGGTGCCGCCGAGGGTTTGAAATCCTGACCCTGTTTAGGACAAAAATACGCTAAAAACCCTACCCTGTTTAGGGCAACAGCCTCTATTTCAAGACCCTGTTTGGGACAAGTGACAAAATGCACACTCACTGGTTTTTACAGGAATTTAAACTGTTTAATAAGTCATTCAAATCAGAGAAATCATGCTGGATGCATCTAAAACCCAGTTTTCAGCTGAGTTGTTGCATCTTTACACTTGAACTAAACAAAAAGCCATCAAGCATTAAGCTCTAAATTAGTTAGCATAGCAAAATGTGGTCATTTTGTCTATAGAAAGGTGATTTTTTAAAATAGCAAATCAAAGAGGTATGATTTCTTCAGTTACTGTATAATGAATAAGTGGAACTTATATTTTTGAGGTTTATTTTATTTTAAGGCACACAATAGAACTTTTACAGAGAAAAATATCCCTAAACAATATATATGTCAGACATCCAAGACAGAAACTAGACCTATCGTTCTGTAAATGCACGTGTGTTGTAATACTGCTAAGTGGAAAGAAATATTTTACATTAAGATACTGACAAATATAGCTTCTTGTCCAGAAAATGATCTGATGTTGATTGATGACATTGTTATGTTCGGTTAACAGGCGCTTTACTCAGTTGACATTATGCAAATCAGGAAAAGAAACGTGTCGCTTGTTTGCCGCTCGATCTCACGCTCTTCACTTCTCGCAGGCTCTGGGTCGAGGGCTAAGAAAAGAAAGAGACTCCTCGCAGTCTGGGTTTAAGTCTCTCGGCTCTCGGCTCGTAATACTATACCCTGTTTAGGACAGGTTTTTAACCCGTTTATGACAGAGGCAAGTCAAATTGTATACCCTGTTTAGGACAGCGAGGCCAAAAACCATACCCTATCCAGCGGCACGTCCCCGTATAGCCCAAATAAGGGAGTACCCCCCCTGGCTTTTGTGTTACCTTGTATGGTATTGAGCAGAAAAAAATGTACTCTTAGGGGTGGAAAAAATTCCAAACTACACCCACAAAGCAAGTTCTTGGCACATCTTGGGGGGTTCTTTTCAATATTTCCAATGAGAACCCTGTCCTTTTTATGTGGGACTGCCCCTAGGTAAATACCATCTTGTCCCATCTTTCTGAAGCTTATTATTTTACCCCAGCATGCCCCTTGGATGGGATGCTAGTCCCTCTCAGGAATACCCTCCCAACATCAAATTCCCTCCCAACATCATTCACCAGTACCCATTTTACACCTGCGTAGAGTGAGGCCCACTGCAAAGAGACACAAGCCTGGACTATGCAATACAGAGTCCAGATTGGTAGTTAAGACAACCTGATTCTCACCAAGCTGATTGACTGATTGATTGATTGACAGACTGACTGATTGTTGATTGATTGATTGATTGTCAGCTGACTGACTGATCAGTGTCCGAAATTGCGCTTTCCTGGGCGCCAGTGCGACTAAAAATTTTGCACTGGTGACCAGAATTTCACAACTGGTCGCCAGCGGACGATTAACTATTTCTGTCTTCGATAATTGTACAAACAATAACTTTGATTTTCAGCCAAATCGATTCAAATAAAATTCAAAGTCGCTGGCCAATTGGTCACTTACTTTTTACCTTTCTGCTGTTTTTGAGTATAAAACCGATTTTCCTGTTCTTATAAATCTACCACAACTTTACAGAGCTACGATCAGTGCAAAGCTTTGCCATCCTGTTTTTTCAGCGGCTTCCCATAACGTACATATTACGGACGGTTCAGGGGATTGGAACAAGAAATGCTGCACGGTTGTAGCCTGGTACGAGCAACATGGTGATCCGTGGATCGTCAATTGATCGTCTTGACAGAACGCGAAAGGAAAGATTGTTTTGAACATAGAACAAAGAACCAAACAGCAGTTTTTAAGTTGGGTGCAATGGAAGGTATAAAGTTGACTTGAAACATTTGGCAGTTGCACGAAACTGCGCATATGGCCGGCATTTGATTCCTTTGTCGTGGTTTTTCAGTGCTAGGTGTATAAATAATCAGAGTGTTTGTATTCAATTTATTCGTTAGCAGAAAAATCGCCATTACGGCCCCAAACGCGTTTTCTTCGTTCTGATTCTAAAAAGAAAAATTGGCGACCAGAATTTTTCAGCCATTTGTGTTTTGCTGCGAAGAAAAAAAAAATTATTTACACTTTTTGGCAATCTCATTTTTACATCTGGTGACTGGAAAAAAAATTTCAGTCGCCAGTTGGCGCATGCCTAAAAAAGTTAATTTCAGACTGTGCTGATTAGTTGGTTGACTGATTGATTGATTGTTGACTGTTGATTGATGAGATGTGGCAAATTCAAACCCTTGTCTTTTCCCATTGTCCCCTCCAGTTCGAAGGTCAAAGCAGTTAATCCTAATTACTGATTGTGATAAATTTCTCCAATCTTTTGACTTAAGTTCTAAGACTTTCTGTTGGTGGTGCGACTGTTAAGACATGTGATGTACATGTACATGTATCTCTTTATTTAATGATGACGTTCTTCATTCTCGTCACCTGTTTACTCGATAATGTATCAATAATATTATTGATATTTATGGAGAAATCAGATATTGGTCATGAATAACCTGGAGGCTCAAATATTGTTCCTTTAGAAAAATATCCAGATGATCCTCCTTCCATCAGTTGTGTTACAGAACTTCAAGACAATCAACCTGTTCACATTGAACTGGAATCACTGTTGTACAACAGTGCACAACAAAGCTGTGGGGAAGTAATGATTTACAATCTTGTAGAAGAAGCAAACGACTGGATAAAGAAACATGAATTTGCTGCACAAATGATATCTTCTCCAGGAGAGGAGAAGTCATGTGAAGATGTGGCCACCATGTGTAAATTCTTCTTGGAAGGAAAATGTAGATTTGGAAACAAGTGCTTTAATAAACATGAAGAACTAACAAGAATTAACAGTAACACAAGAGATGGTTCATTGCACTCACAAATATCTGGTGAAGAGACTGAAAAATCGTCAACTGAAGGTAATGAAAAGCTGAATGAAGCTTCAAAGTCTGTTAAGAGCTTGAGAAACAGGAATGCTGAAACAAAGGGGATTGAAGGTTCTAAAAAGAAACCTCCAATGAAAACGGCAAGTGATGTCATATCCAGAATTCAATGGGATGAAGAGCTGTCACCAAAGGACTTCGTTGTTGGTTATTTGGATCGCTTTATTGGAATCATGGAAAAATCTTTCACAGACTTTTCATGGGAGGACCTTGCTTCTGTCGACCATTTTGTGGACCTCGCAATCCCTCGCCACAGAATTCAATACTTCAAGTATCGAGGCGAAATGGTGTGGGACAAAAGGGAGCGCATCGATAGAGTCTTTGGTTCTACAGGAAGTGAGGAGACCATTTTAGATGTGAAAAAGAGAATTGGTAACCCACAGGACTCTAATGAAGGCCAGTCTAACACAGAGACTGAAGGCACATGTTGTGTTGCTTCTGAACTTCCCAAGCCTCTGAAGGAATTGAATGGCCCAAACTATTTTATTGCTGTGCAGATTTCAGATAAAGGCATAATTGATAGCATCATTAAGGTAAGGTACATTTATAGCATAAATTGAAAACAAAATTGTTGCAGCTGTAAGAACTTTCATTTTTTATGTAATATATCAAACACGAGAGACAGTGTTTCATCGGGATATCCATGCAAACACCGAGAAGAGAGTTGAAAATACGACGTGCAGCAGAGTATTTTTGACGAAATTTGAGGTGTTTGGATAGCCGATGAAACACTGACTCGAGTATTTGATATATCTTCTCAATCGAAACAAAAACTAAGGAGTAAACGGAGAAGTAAAATCATCAAAATCTATGCTAATTAAGACCGGGTATCCAAACCTCCTTCATGGTTGTGATTTTCTTTGTTTTAACTTTATGAATTATTAATGAGTTTGAGAATGAACTTTCATGTATGAGATAAAAGAAGCTAATTTAACATTAATTCCTGTTTGAAAATTATGATACTTATGATACTCAGTAATTCAGTAATGAACCTACAGTCTTGGATAGAATTACTTGACACAAACAAACAAAGAAACAAACAATGAACAAAGAAAGTGTGAGCAGCAGTGCTTCACTAAAGATTAACAGTAACTATACATTAGGCTCTGAACCCTTTCCATTGATTTTTTTAAAAACTTTACAAGACACCAGGGCAGGGTGAAAAATTGAAATCCACGTGCACAGTGGGTCAGTAAAGTCAGTTTGCACTTGCCCACACTAATATTACTTGTCGATGTGGCAGCCACTATGGAAATCAGAGGACAAATGTGAACAAATTTTGCATGGATTCCTAACTAATCCATTCTTTCAACTTAACGACTAACTAATCGTGAAATAGCTTCTGACGGGAATTATCATTTATCAGGCTGACATTTTTATTCAGACTCACAAGACTACTGAAGATAATTTCACTTGCCCACTAGGCCACTGAACTTCTATTTTCACTTGCCCAAAGGCACCGTGCATGTACATGGTGTTTGAAATCATCACAGAGATCACAAATTGTTCATTCATTTGGTAAAACCAGTCCAATCTTGTGGCACTCACTTGTCACACCTCTCTAACCATCCATCTCCAAGCTTTAGAGATGACTGGGGTTAGGTGGCTTAAATGTTATTTGTTAACATTATTAGCCTTACCTTAATTGTCTCTGTCTCCTAGCTATGGAACACAAGACAACAACCATCTCAGTGGCCATCAAACTCTTGCAAGTTTGATCTCACTGAGCCCAGCCATGCGCAGTGTGCTTTTTGCTAGGCAAGGTGCAGCTTAGGGCAACCGTAGTGTACAAGCCTGACTCATTTTCAGTACATGGTTCAGTGATGGGATTCGTAAACATTCTTAGCATAGCTGTAAATTATAGAAAGCTGAGGATGACATGGGCTGAGAATTATCGCACAACCGTAAATCAATATGGGAAATGCAATACATTTAGGACTCAAGAAGAGTGCGCGTGGCAGGAAACCTATTTTCCTGCCAGGCTTGTAACTTCTCATTCTCACTTGCCCAATGTGTAAGGGCCCAGGCAAGTTTTCTGCTAACTAACTGAAAGAAAGGTAAACTAAGAACTGCCCAAGGCAAACGACATTTGAGAGCTACTTGTCTGAAGGGCAAGTCAGAATTCGAATTTTTTTCAAGCCCTGGTATATAACTGCTTTGATAGCAACACCCTAATGTGCATAACTTTGTTATGGCAGATTCAAAATACCATCCAACTTGAGCTTGGTCAGGAAGCAGAGTATGAGCTGATTTCAAGAGAACATCTACACATCACCCTGCTCATGTTAACTCTTCACACTGAAGATCATGTAGCCACTGCTAAGAGTATTCTCAAGTCAGTCCAGCCCTTGTTGGTGTCCATTCTTCCTCCCAGCCACAAACTGCAGTTTAATGGCCTTGGGCAGTTTCACAATAGAATCTTGTATGCCAAGGTTGAACCTGATGCAGCTCTGTCAAAACTTGTCCAGGCTCTAAAATGTAAGTTCAACAAAGCTGGGATAAGTCTAGAAGGAAACAGAGATGTGTTTGTTCCTCACCTGACCATCATGAGAGGTGCATCAAGGGATTTATTAAGTTCTGCACACGTGCAAGAAAAGTTGTCTGATTTGATAAAAACTAACCATGACATTGGTGAACAATATGTGGAGTCCCTAGCTCTGTTCTCTAGGTTTCTTCCAAAAAACATTGATGGAAGTCACCACAAGGTGTCCACAGTGGAAAACTCCTTGAAAGCATTGTCTTCTACTCTGCCAAGAAAACTGTGTCAATATGTAGATCATTTGTTTGAAAGTGGGAAACTTTGCGAACAAGAGAGGAACGACATTCAAGCACTGTTTCAGTCTGGAAATGCTACTGAGCTGGACAAAGGGCTATCAAGATTGATGCAACTAAAAGATCCATCTCAAGATAGAAAGGTTATGATAATGAGAGGCATTCCAGGAAGTGGAAAAACACATCTTGTGGAGAACTCAGTGGAAGCCAAAGGTCGGAGTGGATACACATACTGCAGTGCTAGGCAGCTGTTTCACAAGACGGGTAATTCAGCCCCAGATCCATCTGAACTGAATATTGCCGAGGCATACTGCCGCTCTTGTTTCCTGGACGCCATGGCAAACTTATGCCCCTTTGTTGTAGTTGATGGCGTTCACTCCAAGTGCTGGGAGTACGCTGTGTACAAGTGTCTCGCTCGAGCCTTTGGTTATGCCTGCAACGTGCTAGAGATTCGAGTGACACAGCCTGAAGATATCAAATTGTGTCAACAGAACTGTAGCTCTGGAATACAGCTGGAGCAGCTGCTTGAAGATGTACAGGATTGGGAGGAAGATCCTGAAGCCACTGTGATAGAACCCTGGTTCAGAAAACAAGACACATTGAAATACACTGAGCCAGTGTCCCTTGAACAACTTTGGAACGCTTCATGAACGGTTTTAACTAATTATTGGAAATTTATATCCCATACTCTTTTTAGTCCTTTTTACTCGCACTTATTACAATTTACAATGAGTGCAATACAATACAATATGATACAATGCAGTGCAATGCAATACAGCTGTTAACACTACTTACAGTACTAGTACAGCTACTTACACTGCTTTCAAAATAGTACAACTTTACAATACTTGTCTACACTCGCCTACAGTATTTAAAATATACAATAGCGCTACTTACAATACCAGCCAATACCGACACATTTACTTAACATACATTTACATCCCATAAGTGATATAGGAAAAAACGAGTATGATAAAGGCACGATTTGGCAGCACTCAGTAATATCCTTATGAAAATTCCATCCATCCTCAGTAAAACCCCACAATATTTTCAACCGTCCCAAGGAAAACATATCAAACATGAAACACGTGAAGTTCATTTGAGCTATATCTTCCCCGTTCTCTTGGAAGAAACTCACCCAGATGCGATCTGTAAAAAAGTTATCAACCTGACTGAACCCATGACCAATTTCCTCTGACATGTGCCT
>JAHPZR010018025.1:17500-24979 GCA_019787425.1 Platygyra sinensis | reverse complement strand
ATGTCACGCTTCCGACAACTTCCTTAAAACCCAGATACGACGTGCTTCTGACATTTCTCGGAAAGACGCTCTTAAACCTAAACCTAAACAACAGACAGATACTGTTCCCTTCGTCATTACCTATAATCCCGCTTTACCTAACATATCCCGTATAATTCACAAACACTCTAACGTGCTTTATTCATCTGGCCGCTGTAAAAATGTTTTACTAATCTCCCCTTAGTAGCCTACCGGCGTTGTAAAAACATTAGTGACATTCTAGTTAGAGCTAAATTGCCGGAACCTACTAACACCGACCAATCTAGGTCTCCATCCGGCTCGTTTCGGTGCAATAAAACTAGTTGCACCGTCTGTCCTTTTATTGAGGATGGCCATAATGAATATACTTTTTATAGTACTGGACAAACGTTTAAAATCAAATCACATATTACTTGTGAAACCTCTAATGTTATTTACATGATTCAGTGCACTAAATGTAATCTTCAATACATCGGAGAGACCAAACGTCTTAAAGACCGTTTTAATGAACATAGGCGACCAATTATAAACCCCTTTTGTAGTTATACCCCCACTGCGGTTTCACGACACTTCCTGACTAGTGGTCACGCGGAGGATCACATGATCCTTATACCGCTCGAACAACTGCACACTAGTCGGGACTCCATCAGAAAGGCTCGTGAGGCATTCCTCATACACAGAGGAAAAACACTGGAGCCTGCAGGCCTTAACAGAAGAGATGAAATGTAGTTTAATTTAGCAGTTTTTAATTTTCTTCTGTTTATTTTACCTTGTTATCATGTATTATTACCTTTTATGCATTTCCTTTTTTATTAATGTTACACATCACGTAGCCTTTTTATGTCATTTCCGGTGAATATAAAGATCTGTAAGCAGCTAGCATTTATCCATTCAATAAACCTGAAGAAGGCTGGTGTTGGCCAGCCGAAATATTCTTGGCTTGCACTGTCACGCAATATAAAAATAAATCGAAAACCATTAAGTGGATGAAGTCAGGAAATTGGGATGCTATAGGAGACTGGTAAAGATGAACCTTGTCCAAGTTTTAAGTCTGTGCGTTTTCCTAAACCTGAGATATTCGTCGAAATATTCTGCACAAATTTACAGAGCCCAGTATGGAGCCGCCATGTTGGTGTACCTCCGTGGAACCCCAACATGGCGGCTGGAAAATAGTGTAATCATCTGGAACTTACTTTGGCTATCTGGGCGACTTATTATCTGCACTGAACAAAAAGGCATGTACATAAGCACTTTTCCTAATACTTTAACCTCTGAATAGGCTGAAAATTAGGACATAAGAAGATATTTTTCAACAAACGCGCTCGTAGCTTTATGTCACGCACCGCCATAGCTCTGAAATTCAAAATGCGTTGGTTTCCAGACGAAGCAAGCTACTGAGCTGAAACGTTGTAAACAAATGTCAATTTACCCATTCTAATGCCTGATGAGGATAAAAACTTTGGTGGCTATTTAGTTTTGGATTTTAGAAAATGATGACGTCACGTGCAAGCCAAGAATTGTAACAACGCCTATGTCCACGTTGTCTTGACCAACCTTTGCAGTATATTTTCTATTCATAAACAGTTTGATAAATCGATTAGCCAATCATCATAGTTATGGAAATTGATTATTCCCGAGCTCCGTGTCTTGGTACTGACCAAAAGACACGTGGGCTCTGGAAACGAGATTGAGATTAGATACAAAAGGAAGAATATTTTAATTTAGTGCATGCGCATAAGCCAAAATTTGTAATTTTTTATGCGATTGGCCCATTCTCGACCCCAGAGCTCTTGTCTTTTATCACGTGACTGAACGTTTTTATTGCCCTTCTCCTTTCCTTTTTCTCGGTCCTTTTGCTCTTGCTACCTTTTGCATTTCATACATTGCTGCCTTAAAAAGTGAGGCGTTAGTTATAGGCAAGGCCTGGAATGGGACTTTGATCAATTATAGGTATAATGGGTCATTTTACCACCAGTTTTGCAGAAAAACTGATGACGTTGTTTTTCAATTTGCCACGTCAGAATGCTTTCGATAACCAAGCCCAGGTGTTGTGTGGTTAGGTCTAGAGTCTGCCGGATTATGCCGGAGCATCAGGCATAATGCTGGCATAATACTAATATTTTTGGAGCATAATGCTAATATTTTTGGAGCATAAGTGTGAGAGGTGTATGCAAATTTTACCTTAAACTCGCTCTAGCCTGTACAACGTTGATGAAAGTGGGAACATTTTTGGAACTTGATACCTTAGGCACGTACCCAGTGCATTTTTCCAGGCTTCCGAGCTTGTATATTGTTCGTGGATTTGCCTTATTGGTTTAATGTCTAGCATTTCTTTCAAAATTGAAAGACTGGGAATATTTATTAATAGGAACGGGCGTATCGGGGGTGGGGTGGAAGTGTCATTTTAGTCCGGCATTATTTGAGAATAAAACCTCCAGCCGAGCATAATTTTGAGCATAATACCCTGGTTTCATGGGTGACGCCCGAAAGCATAATACTCTATTTTTCGAGCATAATCCGGCAGACCCTAGTTAGGTCCATCCTTAGCATTTAAATTAATGACGTCACAAGTGATTTTACGACCAGGACCACTCAAGGCGTACATATACACGTCGTTTGTAATCAAAGGGTTAATGTACCTATATTGGGCTTGACTGATAATGCATCATTTACTTTTTAAAAAACGTCAAATACCTTATTCTCCTTAATTTTCGCGGGTTCTTAAATTCGCGATTTTCGCGATTTTAAAAAATTCGCGAACTTAAAAACCCGCGAAAAATAACGACCGCGAACTTTGATCTCGCGAAATTTAATGGACATAAAAAAAATCATGTACTTGTGTTTTCAAGGATCCTAAACAATTTTTAGCACAAGATGTTAGCACAAGGAACTGGGCTTTCATCTATCAACTTTAGATGTTGATCAGCGTCAATATTTGCCTCAAGTTCTTCTTCGGCATCTGAATAATCATCTTCGCACAGTTCCTCCAATACATCCTTTGTACAGTCGTCAAATTGACCATCCTGTCCTGGTTCCTTCTAGTGTGCAGTTACAAGTGTCTTGTCTCTTTCCATTATTTCCCTGTTCCTTGGTGTATCTAACTCTCGACAAGCGATAATGACTCGGAAGAACAAAAACAACTTTTTTTTTACTGTAAGACTGACTTTTTGAGGAATACAGCTGCCGCTAAGAGACAGCATATTGGTTTTGTTTCATGTGTTGATTAACGTACAATTTTTGTAAAATTGTAAAAAAGAAAAGAAAAAAAAACCTTAATCGTCAATTTCGCGAAATTAAATTCCCTGCAAACACAATTTTTCTCCGCGATCGCGTAATTAAAGACTCGCGAAATGTGCTGAGAAAATTTTCGCGAAATTTAAGTCCCGCGAAAATAAAGGAGAATAAGGGATTAAAACAGCCCATTATAAACGCATCAGTTGTATTAACACCTCCATGATTGTCCTTGATTAAGACTTGTGTCCAATGCTGATCTTTGCGGAGGGGGAGGTATTATGTTATTTTATTTATTTTTTTTATTTTTATTTATTTATTTTATTTTTAACCATAATTTACAGAATTAAATTTAAATATCTACAAACCCGCTTGTAGCATAGCTAATCTAGGCGGGTTGTATTAATATCTGGGTCCACAATCGTCATTTATACATATCAGTTGTGATATTATCACTCCTATATTTCAAGGCTTTCATAACACGGTATGTGCTGCTTGCTTAATTGCAAACGAACCAAGCAGGATGGCTGTTTACAGGACATG
Organism: Platygyra sinensis; assembly: GCA_019787425.1. Lineage (NCBI taxonomy): Eukaryota > Metazoa > Cnidaria > Anthozoa > Scleractinia > Merulinidae > Platygyra > Platygyra sinensis. Next base: position 21,187 of record JAHPZR010018025.1, on the reverse strand, counting down.
TGTTTTTTAATCACTTTTAAGCCATGGATTTCCTCAGGAGGGTTTTTTTTTTCTAAGGAAGTTTGGCTACCGGTGGCCATGATGAGGTTACCGCGTACAAAATGCATCAGTCTTGAAAAGGAAAAATGTCTGTTTTCCTAATTGTAAAGAAAATCAGGCGAATGGGAATTTCACCAGCACCAAGAAGTTAAACTGCAGCATGAAGGTGGCTGCCAAGGTGTCCTTCAGGTGTGTTCAGTTTGTAAGCACGACAGTGCAATTCACTCTGCTGGAATTTTTTTCTTCGCCTTTTCTTTGCAGGATTTTTCTTTTTCAAAGATTCTTCCTTGCATGTTTTTTGTTTTTTGTTTTTCCCCCTCATCACTTTTCTAATTGTCCGTCCGTAATTGAAACGAAATTAGAAACGAAACTGTGATCAGCGCGTGGGAGGAAAATGAGGCAAGTTCTTTCTACGCTCTAAGATCTATAGTTCCTTATTTTTTATTTTATTTGTCACCCACCCTAAAACAAGACAAAAACCGAGTTGGTTTCTATATAAGTACAAAAAAATGCTAAATAAAATATCGCTTCTTCCTCTGATCCGGACTCTTGTTCCTGAGCCAAATAAGAGATTTTGTCCATTTGGCCTTCTTCCCCCGTTACTGTCTCGGAAGAAGATTACGTGAATACGTTTTCCCCGTGAAACATAGTATACCATTTTTTTTTCAATAATTATGCCGCTCATTATACGTGGTTAAGTTATGAGAAAAGATTGTGCCCAAGGCAAGGATGCGAAAGCATTAACTGCGTATCACGTCGCCGAAGGTGAGGGGTGTGGGTCGAAAATTTCTCCAGACTTACGGGCTTTCTACATTGCACGTGGTAATTCGTCACTTTATTATGTATCTAACATTCCACAAAAAGGGTTACGTAACCCACGCATTCTGGAATTCCGCGGCATAAACTTGAATGAGAAAAATTATTTCCCAACTGTATCGAAACTGCAGTCTTCCAGAAAGCTTACTAAAATCACGTAATATATTCGTGACGGGTTGTCACACAACAGCGCACCACTTGTGATAATCACATGATCTGTCAAGAAGCTTCAAGTAGTCGCAGAGACCAATAACTTCCGTCAGCGTGTTCCATCATGCTTCGTGTATTTCTTGTTCTTGTGCTTGTTACCCTCGTGTCTTCTTCTTTCCACAGAGTCCCAAGACTTTCTGATCCTCTAGGTCTTGGACTTGGGTGGGAATTACATGAACTTCAGGTGGAAGACTACGTGAAAGGTTCTGTGTGGCCGAAACCGCAAGCAGAGTCTCAAACTGGCGCCGTGTTCAAGTTGACACCGCAGAATTTCAAATTTGAGATAACTGGTCAGAGCTGCGATGTCCTCGAGGACGCTATTGAACGGTATAAACACTTAACGTTTCCAGACAGCATGGGCGAGTCGAAGAAAAACTTGTCGGAACTCACACAGCTCTCCATAAAAGTGATAGACAAATACGAGAAACTTACGCTGGAGTCAGATGAGTCTTGTAAGTAAGCTTATAAGGTTTCTTTCTGTCAGTGTCGACTACATTTTAATGCCAGACAAATGATGCTTTCTTTGCTAATTTTCAAAATCAAGCTTGGCGTATTTTCAAGGTTTATGGTTGATTTAACTTTATTGTATTGTATCCACCAAGACTTGCCTATGCCTGTGTGCACCCGTTGTTAATGGCGATAGCAAATTAAATTAGTAAAATTGTCACCACAATTCTTCGAGCTTATTAAAGCTACGTTCAATTTTACAGTTTTTTAAGGCGTTTTATTTTCTGAAATTATTTAAAATCTTTAAAATGTGTATCTAAACCAGGTTTGTCGTAACCTCCCACTCAGAAAAAGTCTGTGTGGGAGGTTAGTTTTGTTATCACCTGCATCATAAATTCGTGGTACAGTGTAAGCTTTATAGAGAATCCTCACATTTTGGGATTTATTTTATTTTAATTTTTATCCTCGGTTTCCGTGCTAAATTTGCACGTGTGTGTTTAATATCATGATCTCTTCATTGAATTTGCATCCTTTTGAGCAATCCAGATTTTAGTAATAATTTTGTGTTTGTATGTACTTAAGCAGGTGTAGAACTTGCTAAATTGTTTTACCTGTGTTTTTCATAAATATTGCATTTAGGTTATGTGATCCCTATCAATTGTTGATGATTTCCACTTCAGTTTGCACTTTTTCAAGCACTGAAGGTAAACCAATCAGCAGGTTTACAATATAAAATAATCAATCAAATTTATGGTTCCATCAACTTCAAGTCTACTCCCCCCCCCCCCCCCCCCCCTTCCTACTGGGTATTTGATGTAATATACCAAACATGAGATACAGCAGGGCAGGTCATGGATTTTTCTTATGAGGGGTTGCACCACTAAGCAATGGCACAACTGACTTGTGATGTAAATAAATTTTAAAAGCTAATAATACAAAGAAGAATGCTTCATCTCAGGAGAGGGGGTGTACCCCCTGCACTCTCACCTGAGATTTGTCTCTGGGCAGTATTTCATCAGGATATCCACACACTGAGAACAGAGTTGAGTGTTTGGATAGCCTATGAAACACTGTTTCAAGTGTTTAATATGTCTTCTCAGTTGACACTAAGGAGTGAAACAGAGAACTAAAATCTGTGCTAATTAAGACCAAGTGTTTAAAAGGGCTCAGTCACAGTTAAGCGGTTTGAAAAGATTAGCTAAACTTTTCAAATTCGTTGTTTGCAATCCGTAACAATCTTCGCCATCCTTAACCATCCTTGTTCCTTTATGGTTTATTATTAACTCTTTGATGTTTTTCTATCTTTATAAAGTGTTATTTTCAGGTTTCCTTCAATTTAACAGTAAAATAACTCAAAATACCGTGACTGTGCCCCTTTAAAACCTCCTTCATGGTTGCAATTTTCTTTGTTTTATCTTGATGAATTTTCAAGGGTTTGAGAAGGACATTTCATAAGTTGTAGCTCCTCACAGTGCAAAAGGTCAAAAATAAAGAATTATAAAGTAAAGTGAAGTCACAAAAGTCTTGTTGTAAAAGACATTCATGAAAGATCTTCTAGAGTTGTGTTCAGTGGGGAATATTACTGGGGAAAACCACCAAGTTGTATTTTAGATTACATTTTTAGGGTATATTGAGAATCCAGTTGATGATGACCATCTGCTTATTCTAGCTCTACATATCTAATGATATGTGAAAAGGTGGCTAATATATTTTGAACAAATTTAAAGTGGTACTATGAGGAAAATTGCACCTCTCCTATTTAAGCCATTTTGAAACATAAAAAAGTAGACTGCATTAGAAGAAAAATGCCGTTTACTATTTTCAAATATCTCTCTTCGTTCCAAAGATATTCAAGTTTTTAAAATATGCAAATTAGCCAAGTGATGAAGTCATACACTCAACCAGATTTTGTTCAAATATGATGAAAAAAGATATCTCAGCCAGTTTGTATCAGAAATGTTTGATTCTTTGCAGTAAGATTCTACTAAATGTGCTCCACAATATGAGCTTAACAGTTCTGTTACCATGGCAACATACTGGGTTCCAGACCTCCCCATATTAACAGCTTTTCCGGCCAGCTTTGGCGTTCCATTTTGATATTTGCAAACAGCACTTCAAATCCATGATCCAGCAAGCCTACCAATATGTTACATGTAGCTCGACTTTGTGGCCTTG
>JAHPZR010018025.1:0-7500 GCA_019787425.1 Platygyra sinensis | reverse complement strand
AGCTTTAAAATGTTAAACAAGGCCACAAAGTCGAGCTACATGTAACATATTGGTAGGCTTGCTGGATCATGGATTTGAAGTGCTGTTTGCAAATATCAAAATGGAACGCCAAAGCTGGCCGGAAAAGCTGTTAATATGGGGAGGTCTGGAACCCAGTATGTTGCCATGGTAACAGAACTGTTAAGCTCATATTGTGGAGCACATTTAGTAGAATCTTACTGCAAAGAATCAAACATTTCTGATACAAACTGGCTGAGATATCTTTTTTCATCATATTTGAACAAAATCTGGTTGAGTGTATGACTTCATCACTTGGCTAATTTGCATATTTTAAAAACTTGAATATCTTTGGAACGAAGAGAGATATTTGAAAATAGTAAACGGCATTTTTCTTCTAATGCAGTCTACTTTTTTATGTTTCAAAATGGCTTAAATAGGAGAGGTGCAATTTTCCTCATAGTACCACTTTAAATTTGTTCAAAATATATTAGCCACCTTTTCACATATCATTAGATATGTAGAGCTAGAATAAGCAGATGGTCATCATCAACTGGATTCTCAATATACCCTAAAAATGTAATCTAAAATACAACTTGGTGGTTTTCCCCAGTAATATTCCCCACTGAACACAACTCTAGAAGATCTTTCATGAATGTCTTTTACAACAAGACTTTTGTGACTTCACTTTACTTTATAATTCTTTATTTTTGACCTTTTGCACTGTGAGGAGCTACAACTTATGAAATGTCCTTCTCAAACCCTTGAAAATTCATCAAGATAAAACAAAGAAAATTGCAACCATGAAGGAGGTTTTAAAGGGGCACAGTCACGGTATTTTGAGTTATTTTACTGTTAAATTGAAGGAAACCTGAAAATAACACTTTATAAAGATAGAAAAACATCAAAGAGTTAATAATAAACCATAAAGGAACAAGGATGGTTAAGGATGGCGAAGATTGTTACGGATTGCAAACAACGAATTTGAAAAGTTTAGCTAATCTTTTCAAACCGCTTAACTGTGACTGAGCCCTTTTAAACACTTGGTCTTAATTAGCACAGATTTTAGTTCTCTGTTTCACTCCTTAGTGTCAACTGAGAAGACATATTAAACACTTGAAACAGTGTTTCATAGGCTATCCAAACACTCAACTCTGTTCTCAGTGTGTGGATATCCTGATGAAATACTGCCCAGAGACAAATCTCAGGTGAGAGTGCAGGGGGTACACCCCCTCTCCTGAGATGAAGCATTCTTCTTTGTATTATTAGCTTTTAAAATTTATTTACATCACAAGTCAGTTGTGCCATTGCTTAGTGGTGCAACCCCTCATAAGAAAAATCCATGACCTGCCCTGCTGTATCTCATGTTTGGTATATTACATCAAATACCCAGTAGGAAGGGGGGGGGGGGGGGGGGGGAGTAGACTTGAAGTTGATGGAACCATAAATTTGATTGATTATTTTATATTGTAAACCTGCTGATTGGTTTACCTTCAGTGCTTGAAAAAGTGCAAACTGAAGTGGAAATCATCAACAATTGATAGGGATCACATAACCTAAATGCAATATTTATGAAAAACACAGGTAAAACAATTTAGCAAGTTCTACACCTGCTTAAGTACATACAAACACAAAATTATTACTAAAATCTGGATTGCTCAAAAGGATGCAAATTCAATGAAGAGATCATGATATTAAACACACACGTGCAAATTTAGCACGGAAACCGAGGATAAAAATTAAAATAAAATAAATCCCAAAATGTGAGGATTCTCTATAAAGCTTACACTGTACCACGAATTTATGATGCAGGTGATAACAAAACTAACCTCCCACACAGACTTTTTCTGAGTGGGAGGTTACGACAAACCTGGTTTAGATACACATTTTAAAGATTTTAAATAATTTCAGAAAATAAAACGCCTTAAAAAACTGTAAAATTGAACGTAGCTTTAATAAGCTCGAAGAATTGTGGTGACAATTTTACTAATTTAATTTGCTATCGCCATTAACAACGGGTGCACACAGGCATAGGCAAGTCTTGGTGGATACAATACAATAAAGTTAAATCAACCATAAACCTTGAAAATACGCCAAGCTTGATTTTGAAAATTAGCAAAGAAAGCATCATTTGTCTGGCATTAAAATGTAGTCGACACTGACAGAAAGAAACCTTATAAGCTTACTTACAAGACTCATCTGACTCCAGCGTAAGTTTCTCGTATTTGTCTATCACTTTTATGGAGAGCTGTGTGAGTTCCGACAAGTTTTTCTTCGACTCGCCCATGCTGTCTGGAAACGTTAAGTGTTTATACCGTTCAATAGCGTCCTCGAGGACATCGCAGCTCTGACCAGTTATCTCAAATTTGAAATTCTGCGGTGTCAACTTGAACACGGCGCCAGTTTGAGACTCTGCTTGCGGTTTCGGCCACACAGAACCTTTCACGTAGTCTTCCACCTGAAGTTCATGTAATTCCCACCCAAGTCCAAGACCTAGAGGATCAGAAAGTCTTGGGACTCTGTGGAAAGAAGAAGACACGAGGGTAACAAGCACAAGAACAAGAAATACACGAAGCATGATGGAACACGCTGACGGAAGTTATTGGTCTCTGCGACTACTTGAAGCTTCTTGACAGATCATGTGATTATCACAAGTGGTGCGCTGTTGTGTGACAACCCGTCACGAATATATTACGTGATTTTAGTAAGCTTTCTGGAAGACTGCAGTTTCGATACAGTTGGGAAATAATTTTTCTCATTCAAGTTTATGCCGCGGAATTCCAGAATGCGTGGGTTACGTAACCCTTTTTGTGGAATGTTAGATACATAATAAAGTGACGAATTACCACGTGCAATGTAGAAAGCCCGTAAGTCTGGAGAAATTTTCGACCCACACCCCTCACCTTCGGCGACGTGATACGCAGTTAATGCTTTCGCATCCTTGCCTTGGGCACAATCTTTTCTCATAACTTAACCACGTATAATGAGCGGCATAATTATTGAAAAAAAAATGGTATACTATGTTTCACGGGGAAAACGTATTCACGTAATCTTCTTCCGAGACAGTAACGGGGGAAGAAGGCCAAATGGACAAAATCTCTTATTTGGCTCAGGAACAAGAGTCCGGATCAGAGGAAGAAGCGATATTTTATTTAGCATTTTTTTGTACTTATATAGAAACCAACTCGGTTTTTGTCTTGTTTTAGGGTGGGTGACAAATAAAATAAAAAATAAGGAACTATAGATCTTAGAGCGTAGAAAGAACTTGCCTCATTTTCCTCCCACGCGCTGATCACAGTTTCGTTTCTAATTTCGTTTCAATTACGGACGGACAATTAGAAAAGTGATGAGGGGGAAAAACAAAAAACAAAAAACATGCAAGGAAGAATCTTTGAAAAAGAAAAAATCCTGCAAAGAAAAGGCGAAGAAAAAAATTCCAGCAGAGTGAATTGCACTGTCGTGCTTACAAACTGAACACACCTGAAGGACACCTTGGCAGCCACCTTCATGCTGCAGTTTAACTTCTTGGTGCTGGTGAAATTCCCATTCGCCTGATTTTCTTTACAATTAGGAAAACAGACATTTTTCCTTTTCAAGACTGATGCATTTTGTACGCGGTAACCTCATCATGGCCACCGGTAGCCAAACTTCCTTAGAAAAAAAAAACCCTCCTGAGGAAATCCATGGCTTAAAAGTGATTAAAAAACACATGTCCTGTAAACAGCCATCCTGCTTGGTTCGTTTGCAATTAAGCAAGCAGCACATACCGTGTTATGAAAGCCTTGAAATATAGGAGTGATAATATCACAACTGATATGTATAAATGACGATTGTGGACCCAGATATTAATACAACCCGCCTAGATTAGCTATGCTACAAGCGGGTTTGTAGATATTTAAATTTAATTCTGTAAATTATGGTTAAAAATAAAATAAATAAATAAAAATAAAAAAAATAAATAAAATAACATAATACCTCCCCCTCCGCAAAGATCAGCATTGGACACAAGTCTTAATCAAGGACAATCATGGAGGTGTTAATACAACTGATGCGTTTATAATGGGCTGTTTTAATCCCTTATTCTCCTTTATTTTCGCGGGACTTAAATTTCGCGAAAATTTTCTCAGCACATTTCGCGAGTCTTTAATTACGCGATCGCGGAGAAAAATTGTGTTTGCAGGGAATTTAATTTCGCGAAATTGACGATTAAGGTTTTTTTTTCTTTTCTTTTTTACAATTTTACAAAAATTGTACGTTAATCAACACATGAAACAAAACCAATATGCTGTCTCTTAGCGGCAGCTGTATTCCTCAAAAAGTCAGTCTTACAGTAAAAAAAAAGTTGTTTTTGTTCTTCCGAGTCATTATCGCTTGTCGAGAGTTAGATACACCAAGGAACAGGGAAATAATGGAAAGAGACAAGACACTTGTAACTGCACACTAGAAGGAACCAGGACAGGATGGTCAATTTGACGACTGTACAAAGGATGTATTGGAGGAACTGTGCGAAGATGATTATTCAGATGCCGAAGAAGAACTTGAGGCAAATATTGACGCTGATCAACATCTAAAGTTGATAGATGAAAGCCCAGTTCCTTGTGCTAACATCTTGTGCTAAAAATTGTTTAGGATCCTTGAAAACACAAGTACATGATTTTTTTTATGTCCATTAAATTTCGCGAGATCAAAGTTCGCGGTCGTTATTTTTCGCGGGTTTTTAAGTTCGCGAATTTTTTAAAATCGCGAAAATCGCGAATTTAAGAACCCGCGAAAATTAAGGAGAATAAGGTATTTGACGTTTTTTAAAAAGTAAATGATGCATTATCAGTCAAGCCCAATATAGGTACATTAACCCTTTGATTACAAACGACGTGTATATGTACGCCTTGAGTGGTCCTGGTCGTAAAATCACTTGTGACGTCATTAATTTAAATGCTAAGGATGGACCTAACTAGGGTCTGCCGGATTATGCTCGAAAAATAGAGTATTATGCTTTCGGGCGTCACCCATGAAACCAGGGTATTATGCTCAAAATTATGCTCGGCTGGAGGTTTTATTCTCAAATAATGCCGGACTAAAATGACACTTCCACCCCACCCCCGATACGCCCGTTCCTATTAATAAATATTCCCAGTCTTTCAATTTTGAAAGAAATGCTAGACATTAAACCAATAAGGCAAATCCACGAACAATATACAAGCTCGGAAGCCTGGAAAAATGCACTGGGTACGTGCCTAAGGTATCAAGTTCCAAAAATGTTCCCACTTTCATCAACGTTGTACAGGCTAGAGCGAGTTTAAGGTAAAATTTGCATACACCTCTCACACTTATGCTCCAAAAATATTAGCATTATGCTCCAAAAATATTAGTATTATGCCAGCATTATGCCTGATGCTCCGGCATAATCCGGCAGACTCTAGACCTAACCACACAACACCTGGGCTTGGTTATCGAAAGCATTCTGACGTGGCAAATTGAAAAACAACGTCATCAGTTTTTCTGCAAAACTGGTGGTAAAATGACCCATTATACCTATAATTGATCAAAGTCCCATTCCAGGCCTTGCCTATAACTAACGCCTCACTTTTTAAGGCAGCAATGTATGAAATGCAAAAGGTAGCAAGAGCAAAAGGACCGAGAAAAAGGAAAGGAGAAGGGCAATAAAAACGTTCAGTCACGTGATAAAAGACAAGAGCTCTGGGGTCGAGAATGGGCCAATCGCATAAAAAATTACAAATTTTGGCTTATGCGCATGCACTAAATTAAAATATTCTTCCTTTTGTATCTAATCTCAATCTCGTTTCCAGAGCCCACGTGTCTTTTGGTCAGTACCAAGACACGGAGCTCGGGAATAATCAATTTCCATAACTATGATGATTGGCTAATCGATTTATCAAACTGTTTATGAATAGAAAATATACTGCAAAGGTTGGTCAAGACAACGTGGACATAGGCGTTGTTACAATTCTTGGCTTGCACGTGACGTCATCATTTTCTAAAATCCAAAACTAAATAGCCACCAAAGTTTTTATCCTCATCAGGCATTAGAATGGGTAAATTGACATTTGTTTACAACTTTTCAGCTCAGTAGCTTGCTTCGTCTGGAAACCAACGCATTTTGAATTTCAGAGCTATGGCGGTGCGTGACATAAAGCTACGAGCGCGTTTGTTGAAAAATATCTTCTTATGTCCTAATTTTCAGCCTATTCAGAGGTTAAAGTATTAGGAAAAGTGCTTATGTACATGCCTTTTTGTTCAGTGCAGATAATAAGTCGCCCAGATAGCCAAAGTAAGTTCCAGATGATTACACTATTTTCCAGCCGCCATGTTGGGGTTCCACGGAGGTACACCAACATGGCGGCTCCATACTGGGCTCTGTAAATTTGTGCAGAATATTTCGACGAATATCTCAGGTTTAGGAAAACGCACAGACTTAAAACTTGGACAAGGTTCATCTTTACCAGTCTCCTATAGCATCCCAATTTCCTGACTTCATCCACTTAATGGTTTTCGATTTATTTTTATATTGCGTGACAGTGCAAGCCAAGAATATTTCGGCTGGCCAACACCAGCCTTCTTCAGGTTTATTGAATGGATAAATGCTAGCTGCTTACAGATCTTTATATTCACCGGAAATGACATAAAAAGGCTACGTGATGTGTAACATTAATAAAAAAGGAAATGCATAAAAGGTAATAATACATGATAACAAGGTAAAATAAACAGAAGAAAATTAAAAACTGCTAAATTAAACTACATTTCATCTCTTCTGTTAAGGCCTGCAGGCTCCAGTGTTTTTCCTCTGTGTATGAGGAATGCCTCACGAGCCTTTCTGATGGAGTCCCGACTAGTGTGCAGTTGTTCGAGCGGTATAAGGATCATGTGATCCTCCGCGTGACCACTAGTCAGGAAGTGTCGTGAAACCGCAGTGGGGGTTATAACTACAAAAGGGGTTTATAATTGGTCGCCTATGTTCATTAAAACGGTCTTTAAGACGTTTGGTCTCTCCGATGTATTGAAGATTACATTTAGTGCACTGAATCATGTAAATAACATTAGAGGTTTCACAAGTAATATGTGATTTGATTTTAAACGTTTGTCCAGTACTATAAAAAGTATATTCATTATGGCCATCCTCAATAAAAGGACAGACGGTGCAACTAGTTTTATTGCACCGAAACGAGCCGGATGGAGACCTAGATTGGTCGGTGTTAGTAGGTTCCGGCAATTTAGCTCTAACTAGAATGTCACTAATGTTTTTACAACGCCGGTAGGCTACTAAGGGGAGATTAGTAAAAACATTTTTACAGCGGCCAGATGAATAAAGCACGTTAGAGTGTTTGTGAATTATACGGGATATGTTAGGTAAAGCGGGATTATAGGTAATGACGAAGGGAACAGTATCTGTCTGTTGTTTAGGTTTAGGTTTAAGAGCGTCTTTCCGAGAAATGTCAGAAGCACGTCGTATCTGGGTTTTAAGGAAGTTGTCGGAAGCGTGACATA
>JAHPZR010018023.1:50000-67956 GCA_019787425.1 Platygyra sinensis | reverse complement strand
GAAAGCGAAAAGAGGGGTAATGAAATGGATCATGACTTAAATGGTTAAAAGGCATACTAGTGGGGTAAAGAGAAAACGGGATGGGAATGTTTGAGGATGCATGGGAGATAGGAAATTGTAGGGAGAGGGGGCAGAGCAAAATTAGGGATACCAATGGGTAGGGTGTGACAAAGAGAAAGGAGGACTTAGCATCGCATTAAACATTTATTCGTCATTTGTATTTTGCCAAACCCAACAGGTTTGCCCAAATACTTCAAGGTTTTGAAACATCTAGCGAAAATACATTCAATGTTTTTTAATACCAAGAATCTTGCTGCAACTGCGGTAATTAACGCAACTTCATTCCTTCGCTCCTTCGCTTTTTCGCTCCTTAGGTCCTTCGCTCCTTCGCTTCGCTCCTTCGCTCCTTCGCTTCGCTCCTTCGCTCCTTCGCTCCTTCGCTCCTTCGTTCCTTCGTTCCTTCGCTCCTTCGCTCTTTCAGAAATTACTCAATATGTGATTAACAATTTGAGCAAGTCACTCCAATGGATGTTTTATCTCTAACTTACCATTCACGATTTCATTGCTGTTTTTCTTGCCGAGTTGAGACTAAGGCGGAGGGAGGACTGGTAACTCGGACATGGCTTTGTACAAAGATTCTTGATATACATATAACGAGAAAGTCAGCTGGGTACAAAAGAGAGTAAAGTAAATTTTTGATCATAAGCTCTAGGCTTAAAAGGAGCTCTGCAGCTGAGTGAGTCGGGGATTTGGAGTTATTTTCACCACATGCAATATTACCTCTAAATTAAAGGATCCTGTAAATAGTAGTTTAATTACTAAGATGGAAAAATACCAAGAAGTTAAGAAATTATTTTTGGTGTAACTGCCGATGTAATTAGTGTTCCATCTAAACTCACTAGGCACTCAAAAATCTATTGACCGAAGCTTTCCAAGTACAACTGTGAATAGCTATTTACCTTTTAATTCCAGCTCAGTGCAAACTGTTGTTTGAATTTTATTACTAAACCATTTTTTTTAGGACCACTCTACCCGGCTAATTCTTCTTCTCTTTGAAGACTGCGCTTCGATCGATCTAGGCGGTACTGACACACAGTTTGGAAATTAACGGACACTTATTGTAAAATTAACTCCCGGGCAGACGAAATAGCTAGCACTAGAACTAAGTTCGAGAAAATAATATTTTACTATCAGTTTTTTGCACGCTGGTTAGAATGTCTGCAACAATGGTTTTAACCTCGATGACTAACGAAAGTAAGCAAAATTTATAGAGCAAAATATTTATCAAGCTCTGTATATCGGATAACTTCAAAGGTAACACAGATGTTTTCAAAGGCAACAAAATGCAACAAAACAACTTTATTTCCTATTCGAAAAACAACGACACTTGTGGCAGACTGGCAGGTAGATGTCAGACAAATTTAAATCACTAAATTCTCGTATTCGCATTAATATTTCAGATATTTAGTTACCGTTACTTAAATTTTTAGCGCAGAAGCCGAGGAAGGAGAAATGCTTAATGCGTTAAAAAAAAAAAGATTACGACGAAATGTTGGGAAAAAAAACCGCTTTTGAAAAAGTCCTATAGAAATACTATTTTAATTAAACTTTGACATGCACTTAACAGTTCAAAATCCCGTCGTATATTCTATTTGGAGTTTGCTTTGTCTTCTCTACAGAATACGTTCCCTTCAGGACCTTGATTTAAGTGCATCGTAAATTCTACTAGCACTCAATATGTGTATTGAAAATTAAAATTACTAAACAATGAAAACATTTAATTATGCTCTGCAAATAAAATGATGGTGAATGCAAATTAAGTTCATGAATTGTGATCAGGTGATTAATTCCTTACTCCGAATGAAGGAAAAATTACACTGAATCAGATCTTCACCAATGTCTGGTCAAACTAATTAAATCGATCTAAGTGGTAAACTGAAAACTCAAGCAAGCTATTTCAACAACGCAAAGTCACGAGGCCTCGACAAGTCAGAATCGAGCAAGTATGAATCACACTACATTCAACACCAATATCTCTAGTTGTGGTAATTCACTTCATTCTATAAATCCCGCAAACATTTGTTCTGATCTTCGCGCTGTATTAATCGTTAGAATCGTCGTGAACATCCTCACCTGTCCTCTCGTCATTTCGCTCAACATCCTGGTGATGGCTGGCCTGCTTGTCCACAACTGACCTTGTAGTAGGACTTCTCCTTCAACCTCTCTATATTGCCAAGGAAAGTTCACTTCTCAGAGGTGACATCATGTACTGTACTAAAACCATCATATCAAACACTGCAGTCACATTTATATGTTTACTGGCTTCATTTCATCATTTGGTTTTGATGAGTGCCGAGCGTTATGTTGCGATTAAACACCCCTTCGTTTACGAGACCCAGATCACTGAAGTTCGCATCATCACGGCCTCTGCTCTGGCGTGGGCTGCAGCCATCATCCTCTCCATAAAAGGCCTTATGCCCAAACTAATTCTAATAGTTTTTGAAACGCTGCTTATCATTTTCCCCGTTTTCTTCAATGCCTCTGTATACAAGGAGGTCCGTCTCAACAAAATTAAAATTGCTGCTAACCAAGTTTCTTTAGAAGCCAAGGAAAAGCTACTCAAGAAAAGGAAAGCTTTTTACACGACAACTATCGTACTGCTAGTTATTTTACTATGTTATATTCCAACAAATATCTGTTCTGTTATTCTGATCTCTTTTAAAGAGAGAATTCCTCCCAATGTAATGATTACGGTTATGTTTGCTTTTACTTTATTGCCAGTTCTGAATTCGTTGTTTAATCCGTTGATTTACTCTTTTAGAATAAGATATTTCCGCGTAGCCTTCATTCAGTTGTTGTCAAGAAAAACTTTTTCACAAGCTGAGGAACTCGAAAAGAAAATCTTTGGAACAAGACAGCTTGGAGTTAACGGTAATGTTAATACAGGACAAGGAATCGCACATTGAACAATGAACACGAGCCGACAAGACTAGCAGAGCCGCATGGTGGATGAGAAGAAACACTAGTGTGTAATGAAAATCAATGAAGAAAGGGTGCAAAAGTCAAAGGCAGACAATCAATTAGTTTTTAAAAGCGAATGGAAGCGCGGTTTCCTAAAGTTTGAAAATGTTTTGAATTGTTAAGTTTTCAGTTTTGTTGTCCAGGTTTCATTGCGTTTAGACAGGATATGTGGTAGGCAACAAAATGGAAAGATATTAAAGACAGTTCTGAGAACAAATAAATAGCCAGGTATACCACTTTTACAATGATGTGAATCAGTTTTTTACCTCGTAAGTTTAAATATTTCCATCGTTTGAGAACAAGATTATCATTTTACTGTACAAAAGTAACTCGGAGTATTTTAAATTCGCGTGGTCGTGAAAATCTGATCCGGCATTGAGGGACAAACGATCAGGAAAAGGCGACAACAAAACAAAACAAAACCCTGGAATCTGGCAAACTTGATTGTGGCTCATGCTTTTCGCTTGTCACAGGACTAGACTTTAATGAATGCAGTCTGAAATTGTGTTTAATATTTTCTTCGCTAAAAGGCACATGAAATATTTTGGGCTTAAGTGTGGGTCATAGATAGCTGACGCACATTATCTGACATATGTTGAACGGACAATAACAAATTACTGACAGATCTCTTATTTGACTCCATTTGAGTTGAATTCGTTTCATTTTATTTCTTTAGAACTTTCAATTTTAAGTTTAAACTAGACAATAAGCAATCTACCAATAACATTTTAACACTGCACTACTGTTAAATGTAAACTACAGGGAAAGCAGGTGAGAAATAGGAAAAAAATTCGTGTAACTGCCCTAGTAATTACAGCGGTTATCAGTCACACGCGCCCTCCAACGATTTTTTTCCATTTCGAAAACTACGTTTTGGTGGACGTCAATCAAATGTATCCATGACAATAACGGCGTCAAATTCTGAAAGTATCCGAGTTGCTCTTTCATATCTTTACTTGACTCGTCGATAAACAGAAACTGAGAAGTAAGACTTATAAAATCGTTTGAAGCGCCTTTTCGTTCGTCTCGCTCACGGGCAATGCTTTGAAGCTACAAATTTACAAACATTGTACAACCACAACAACATGAGAATGAACTAAATATAAATATAAACTTTATTACAGAATGAACTACAAAAGTCTAACTGCTAATCTCTTGCGGCTTTCGTTACCTTTTTATTACTGACATTCCCACGTGCCGTGTGGTTCTCTTGACGGTTTGCTTTGCATATAATTTGCCTGTCTGGTACTAGTATTCCAACCACGCTTGAAACTCGTCAAGATTGATCTCTGCATGCCTTGATTATCAGTATTTTAGCAAGGCGAATGACAAAAATTTCTGCGGTGAAAATAATCTGCATCCATAACAAGCTGATAAATAGTCAATCTCCACATAAAGCGACTCATTTCTGAGGCCACCTTATTCAGCTACCTTGTATCTTTCCTTTCTTCAGCTTTCTTCGACTTTCTCTTTGGCGGATCGCTCACGGCTCTAAATATTTTGTTTCGTACGCCGCCTTCTTCACAAACGTTTCGCTCGCAAAAAGTGTTTATGCTATGCAATTCAAAGACAAACCATGTTTCCTCTACATAAGAGCCCTCCATCTCAGCGAAATTGCAAATTACTTTGTCAGAATAACTGAGCGATTATTCCTGATCCAACGACGATCGAACATAGCCGTGAAACTGACACGACGAAATGAACACGAATATTGTCATGGATACATTTGATTGACGTCCACTAAACTTAGTTTTTGAAATGGCAAAAAATCGTTGAAGGGCGCGTGTGACTGATAACCGCTGTAATATTCTGTTCAAACTCACCACACTCAAACTAAAAATTTCTTAATGTTGGATAGATGAAAGGTAGCAGAGCTCCGGGTATTAGGATTGTTTTAATGCTAATACCTAGTCAACTTTGTAAACTTCCCGCACAGGCGTCCCAAGCACACGATTCGAGGAATCGATGAAATATTAATGATTTTTGTACGCGTATCGAGTGAGACGTGATTGACTTATGCGCGGTGCTGTTGAGAATTTGAGCGCTCTACAAGGCATTGTATGGAATTTAAAATAACGAAGGATAAAATCGCACAATGAAATAAAATGTTACTTTTTTGAAATAAAATTAAGTAAATGAACTCACCTTGCCTTATTTCTGTTGTCCATTTGTTAATTTTATTCCATAAAGTAACATTTTATTTCATTGTGCGATTACATAAATACGCGTACAGTAAATCATTAATATTTGATCCATTCCTCGAATCGTGAGTTTGGGACGCCTGTGATTTCTCTCAGAAAATTGGAACAATATTTTCGAAGGTAACCCCTCTGAGAGGCGTTCTTTAGCGAAGTTTTAGTATTCTTCCAGTCAGTGAGTTACTATATTTCAAAAACAGTTGAAGGTCCCAACCGAGTGTACTTAAAAAATAAAAATAAAGAAACAGCTTCTTTTAGGCTGTTTGGATGGCTAAAACTGACAAAAACGACAGACGTGTACTGGGAAAACAGGCCAAATATTTCAACATAGACTAAACAACTTCGGTATATCTATTGAACGGAAAACTGTCACAGCAATATGTTTTTCGTTTCTGTTTTAGCCATTCAAACAGCCTGTACAACTGTTTTTGATATATATTAAGAGTCTCTGACTGGCAATAAGGAAAATCGCTGGCCACCCTCAAAAAATCGAAATCCTTTAAAAACTTTGCGTAAAGAACACTTTTAGCTAGGGTGTTACTTTCGAAAATGTCATTTCGATTTTCTGAAAATATAAAGTCTTTCAGGAATTACCAAAAAACCCAAAATACATGTACAGCTTTTTGCCCTATTTAATATGCAAAAAACATCGGGAGTTTGATTAGAATTAAGTTCTCGGTAATTCGCATTGAAACAATTCACAATACTAGAACACAGGATAAACTTAGATTAAGAGCTTTGCCTTTCTTCTATTCAACAATAGAAGAGGAAGTTTCATTTTTTTTCAAATATCAGCCACTCTTGGTTTAAAAGCAGGGGAGCAGAAAAAAAAAAAAATTAAAGGAAGAACACATAAAACAACGTATTTACGAAAAAATAATCTAATGAATATGAAATCAGCATAAGCTAAGTTTTTCCTGCGTTCGCCTAAAAAGGGACGAGGTCAGTTGGCCGCGTCTTGAATATTAAACTGTGGATAGCGCCAAATAAATGTTAAAGAATTTTATGTTACCAAACCAACGGATACTCACTAAGTCTAGCTTTCTGTGAAGCTATTTAAAGTGCAGCTCAATTCAACCAGAAGTATGTTCGTTGCGAAATATGTTTATCCTGGATGTTTTCGACTTTGGTGTCCGTAAAAAGAAAAACAATGCACATAAATTCTCATCACGCCTAAAAGAAATATAGAAAACCAAACAGAAGAGCTTTCCTGACGTTACTGTTTCTGCATGGATACACTTTTTAAATTCAACTTTAGCTTTTCTTTGGAAATGAAGTAGCCAAGTCAAATTAAAAACCAAGTTTGGGAAAATACGTTCTGAAAATATTGCTTTTAAGAGTGGCTGACTCTTAGGATCGAGAAACACCGGTCAACGACCCATTTGGCAAATCGCTCATATTTTGCCTAAAAATACCCTTAGGTGACCTAATTCTAAAAATCATATTTTAAAATTCCAGCTAATTTTTATTTTTTAGAAATCCGCGAAAATTTGAAAGCGCGGTCAAAGTGCGGTTTTTCGTTTGATAAAATGGCCGAAATGAGGCGAGAGGACGAAGCGCTGCTAAAGTCTTAAAATGAGTTCAATTGACTTCAAACTTCACACAAATGTGGAACAACCATCCTCATTTATTTTTAGTTTTAAACTAATCTCAGATATGTTAATATGATGATTTCCCGAATCATTTTAAAAGCACCTTTGACGCGTGTTCAAAATGGCGGCAAAATATAGGTCATTTTTAACAGCATAAAAATGCATCTGGTACCTCACTTTTCGATTATTTTACTTTACAGCCTTAAACTCTTAGCATTAAACATTTACCTTGCCAAGTTTCATGCTCGAACTCGCAACGCTTCCTTCCGAAAAATTTGAAAATCTATGCAAGCTACTCAGCTCAAATGACACTTGATTTATTCGCGAACTGAAGGTTCACTGAAGTTTAATTAATTGACTCGATTAAAGAAAATCTAAAATTAATCTAAATCCCGTCTATTTATAGCTTAGGCCTTTGGAAAGATCCTCTTGCAGTTTCTTGCCTGTGATCACCAGGGTAATCTACTGCAAAAATTCGAATTTCAAGCTCGGAATTCCTCTGGGTAGTATCATCAGCCGAAATTCGCGAGCGCTTATGCAAATCAATTGACAGGTTTGCCACAAACATTTCAAACGCAAATTCCCTTAATCATAGACTCCTTGACATTTAGAATTTTATCTAACACAATTATGGATAAAAACTAAATACTGGGTAAGCTCAAAGCAGTTCACAAAATTGGTTTGAAGTACCTGAAATTACTTGCCGAATAAGAACTCGTGAGAACTGTTGCTATACATCGTTTTGTCCCTTTCTTATACGGTTTCTTGTGTTGGTCAGTATGTCGAATGCTTGGCGATGTACTTTGACAATACACTTCTAGCTAAAATCTAGCAGATGCTCAAAAGAGTGTGCTAGAGCGTAGATAAACCTTTCCAACAAATACCCTCCTCGAGAGATAATCGTGTACAAAAAAATATATAATAAAATTGTTCGACTGCAAACAAATTCACGATCATTCATTGCGAGCTACAATTACTGCCCTTAGAATAACTAAAGACATACCCAAATGCCGTAGATCCACCTTACTGCTAGACCAGAATAGAACAGAACAATTCCTGAACCATTTAAAGGCAGTAGGTACGATATACATATTATCATGCAAAGTGTAATTTTGCGAGGATGCGAGGTTGACATTTGAGAATCGTGGAAACTGTCACACAAAGCACACCGCCAGTTTTCTTTCTCTTTGGGAGATGGGGGTGGAGTGGAGTGGGGGATGGGAGGGGATTAATTCAATCTCTTTCTTTAAAAAAAAGAAGTATAAAAGAATCATAAATAACTCAGCTGCTTCTTGTGGAAAAATATTTTATACGGAGAAAATTCTCTGTTTGCGAAATCTTTTATTCCATGTATTGTTGTAATGCGCAGTTGATCATCTCGCCATGGAAACTGCGCAATATAAATTTGTAATTTATTTATTATTATCTATGTTTTCAGGTGATTAGTTTCCAGTGGAACTATTGGGCTGCGTCTGCGAGTAGTGTCGGAAACAAAGTACTTAAGATCATCTAGTTTTAAGCTGATAAAGGTAAATTAATCACTGCCGTGAATTTGGAAAGGGTGACGATTCGACTATTAGTTTTTCTTCCAAAGGATTTTCTTCCTCCTCCTCCTCTCCCTCTCCCTCCCTACAGAAATATGACGTTCCCTTCACGACCCTTCACCCTCCTTAAGAGATGTTTGCTAAACACCGAGGAAGCCAAACACTGACAGTTCCTAAGATACTTTCGTCAAGTGCAGTTTTTAGTAATGTCCTTCAGAAGCGCCGGGTATGGCCGGAGCCTTTCAGCGCTCGGGTGGGAGAGGTATATCAAGTCTCAGGTTATCGCACCCTCACTGTAGCATATGCAGTTTCAGGTTCTTTACCGTACCTTTCATCGCCAAGGCACAGAGGTCGAGCTGGTCGTATACGAAAGGATGCTGGAGATGAGTTATTTCTACAGCTTCCTTTATCTGACTAAAATTGATGCCTTCTTCAGATGCCTGAACATGCACCTCCTCAGGATCACTTTAGCTAACTGCGGGTGCACTGCGGCACTTAAGCGAGAGAAAAACTAGCAACCTGCGAGGCGGCTGTAAAGAATTCAGAGACGCATATCATCATGATCCCGGGCTCTGTGCATTTCCCGCGCAATCATTTTGGCGTTAAGGTTTCGGCCTGTCTTTTGACCTATGCGGAATTTTGCCATAAGAAACGATTGCTGTTTATCCTGACAAAGCTTTTTGGTGTCCCTATTTTGGTTTTGAGTAACGCGCCAATGCTTGCTCCGAGTAGGGTTTGTACCACATTTTGGCTAAGTCCATAAGGGAATGTCTCTCTACCGACTGAGTACATTTAAATTCAGAACCTCATCAAAGTAGAAAGCCTATAAAATATACGAATGCAGCTGCCTTGCTGACAATAATACACCCCTGCTGCATGACCGCTACCCACGGAAACATCAGCAGAGGCTTCCTCGGTCACACCTGTTAAAAATGGCACTGATGTTAAGGTCGCAGTGTTCCTACGTTTTTAGAAAATAACCTTAAGTCTCCTTCAGAGAACACAGAAATAAAGAAAAAGCGATGCCTGACTGAATTGCAAAAGAAACCCTTGACTACTAACACGTTCACAAAGCTAAATAATGTCATTGTAACTGCAGTTCATTAGAATAACACAGAGGTCTGTTAGGATAAAGCGTGAAGACAATCTGCAATCCCTCCACTAGTGGCGCACCATCACTCTTCGGTTAATCTTTGCGAGTTGACTAACTTGACTCGTGATTTTCGGCCACACCCTTCCAGGTGTGTGTCTTCCCAGTATGTGTCGAAAGAAAACTTGAATTCTATCAAATACGGTTAGCATTACAACCAGGCCCCGGTTGTTCAAACGCTGGATAACGCCATCCACCGGATATATCGCTATCCAGCAAGTGGATAAATGCTAACAAAACAAACCCCGCTATTCACTGGATAGTGACTTATCCTGTGGATAGCGTTCTCCAACTTTCGAACAACCCAGGCCAGGCCTCCGACTGTAGCTACAACTAAGAGCTATTCAGGAACAAAACGTAATTGCTCCAGGATAAGGCAACTGTAAAAAGCGCGTTTCAATTTACTAATACTACTTTAACCCTTAATCTGTTGATATAAATTGCAGAATGAACATTTGCCCACGAGAATTGAAAGCGTGACTGGCGTGGTCGCACAGTGTGTGACACTTTTACTAAGTCTCGAATATCAGCCATGCAGCACGGACCAGCACGATTGCCGTTATTATCAAAACAGACTCATGTAGCCCCTGATTCTCATAGCAGAAAGCTTGGGCTCTTTAAGGCAATGTTGAGCGGTATTTAATGGAACGGATGGCGTTTAGGTATGTTTCCTTAACATTTTCGGATTAAATTCGTCATATTAATCAGATTTTCTTTATTTGCTGCGGTCGGACCGCTTCACTTCTTGTTTGCAATTAACTTATATCAGCGGAATTTCTAAGTTGACCCATTATTGTGTCTTAAAGCAGTGCTTAACGAAGTCAAAGCCTTTGATGAATCGAAATCATTAAGGTTCTATTAAATCTCTTGCGTTTTAGTTTTATTGACAACCATTCACAGCGTAGGGAATTAAAGGAATACCACGCGATGAGAAACTAGACATGATGGCGGACAGAAAATTAACTAAAGTAAAGCTAGCTCAGTGTTTCGAAAACGTCTTAAAACAGCTTTTATATAGTGGACATTATCTTTCTATGTTGGCAATGAATTGACGGGATTTTAATTGATGATAGCTTTTTATTTTCGCTATTGAAACTGATTTGTTAAAAGTATATTGAGTTATATGCGCACAACACATTGGCATAGATTTTCGTTTTTCTCAAAGGGAAATACTGCGAGTTCGAGCATGAAACTTGGCATGGTATATGCTCAATAATGTTACTGTAAGGCTGTGAAGTAAAATAATCGAAAAGTGAGGTACCAGATGCATTTTTATGCTGTTAAAAATGACCTATATTTTGCCGCCATTTTGAACACGCTCCGTAGGTGTTTTTGAATAGTTTGGAAAACCACTGTATCAACATCTCTGAGATAAGTTCAACACGGAGAATGAATTACATTGGTTGTTCCACATTTGTGTAAAGTCTGGAGAAAATTGAATTTATTTTAATACTACAGCAGTACTTCGTCCTCGCACCTTATTTCGGTCATTTTATTACACGAAAAACCGCACTTCGACCGCGCTTTCAAGTTTTCGCGAATTTCTAAAAAATAAAAACTCGCTGGAATCTTTAAATATGATTTTTAGAATAGGGTCACCTAAGGGTATCTTTGGGCAAAATATGAGCGATTTGCCAAATGGGTCGTTGACCGGTGTTTCTCGATCCTAAGAGTCAGCCGCTCTTAAATCATAAATAACCACAATTAAAGGAGGATGGGAAGCGAGGAGAGAAAGTGGGAAGGGGTGGTTGGGCAGAGATTGTAATCGGCAGACAGATGAAAAAATATATTAGGATCGCAAGGTTTTAGTCCAAAATCCGAGAAAGGCTTCCGTAAAGTTTCCAGGTAATTTTACTCAGTAAGTTGGCTCAAAACAGTTTCCAGCACTTAGATTTTGATGGGTCGTTATAACCACTCTTTATCACTTGATACTACGATCATGGTATCAAAACCTGTCCAATTATTGGTGAAAACGTTATCATTTTCGTGACACAATAGGTTACCATAGCAACCGTATAACACGCGAAGAACACCCTTAATTACAGCTTTTGGGGCTTGCAATTCTGAGAAATTACTTCAGGGAACTTACATTCAGTGAGTAATAAAGCACAAAGTTTTCTGCTCATACTATGAGTAATTATATGTCTTACGTACGCCGTGGTTAGTTCACTACACAACTCGAGTTCACTGGCCGTTTCTGGTTCTCATGTACCACATAGGATCCACTTTCGTTCCAGCAGGTTCCTTTAATAAAAGTCTCTGTTTAAGACAGGTTAGGCAACGATTCTTCTAATGTAGAAACCGCAAAAGGCGAATTTTGAAGCAAGGCCGAACTTCCAAACACCTCGTGTAAACATGGCGGGCAAAATGAATAGCAAATGAACGTAAAAATATTTGCAGTGCAAATAAGACCATTTCGAAAGATTAAATTCTAACCTGGCTCCGAGGCATAGGGGAATAATGGGGCAATTATTCATCCATCATCTTAGATGCGATTTCTCTTTTTTTTTCTCTTTTTTCCTCTAGCTTCGGAGCCAAATTCGAATTGGCCTAATCAAGTTCAGTCTTGGGTAATTGATGAAGAGAATGGACCTAACAAGTTGGCAATTGGATCGATAAACAAAAAAGCACAAAACTACAACAAGTTGAGAAAGATTTCGTATCTCATAATAGGGTAATCTAGAACATACAGGCTGGAACACGTCGAAAAGCGGTTTTTTAAAAAGCCAGAAGGTTTTAGAAAGGAAACACCTTATTTCAGTAGTTCATTTTTTCCTATTTGAAGACATTTTGAGTCTCAAAGTAATTAGGAACATGTACAAAACCTGAGGTTCCGTTCACAGTAGACCAGAGGAATATGACAACGCGAGGTTTTACTCTGAAAACGCATCAAGCTCTCCATCACCATGCATCTTTGTATTTGTGTTTGAGGAAGACTCGGTCAACAAAATCACCTAACAATCGTGACGTCATCGTTTTCGAAAAGCTTCGTTTTAAAAATGTTTTCTATCCACTTGAAAACAAAGAGCCGACGTTTTTAAATTCCTCAGGTTTGAAGAGCGTTTTTGAAAAGCTCCGCTTTCGTGACGTATTAGTGTGGACGGTATGCCTAACCGTAGAAGTAAGCCGAGGCTGCGTCTAAAAATTTATCCATCTCGGTGTGGACGCGCCGCGTAAGTTTGCTTTCGTCTTACTTGTGTTCCAAAAATAATCTACAAAAGGTTACGTTCTCACATTTATTTCACAAAAAAATTTAAATTGTACACTGCTTAAAAAAACGCCGTAACTTCAATTTCTCTTTTCTAACTAGGCTGGCTTAGCAGGCTTTGTAAGCTGCAAACCTGTTTGTCAAGTACACAATGCTGCTACACAAAATCGAGGGCCTCTTGCTAACAAGTTGCAAACGTGAAAACTAACCGCAAGCGACTTTCTAGCAATAAGGTCAAAGCTTGCTTACTCCTACATTTTGTCAGCGATTAGTCGCCTAAATTTTTCTTTGTAAACAAACTGAATTTTTTTTTGTAAACAGTTTAACATAAGAATCCTTTCTTACTTTCGAACGGACAAGTCAAATGATATTGTTCTCACCAGTTTTCTTTGGCAAATCTCCCGCTTGGTCCATTTGTGAAGGTTGGGTCACCTTCGTCTGCGGCAAACTTGAAGGTCCATAATTTGAGAGGACCCATGAGGGCAAAAACCGCAGCACTCCGTTGCATAAGGACCCAACCCGCTCTTTAGAAACGAATGCATTTTAGAGAGTTTCAGAGCTTTCTTCGCACTGAACAAAGGTAGCACAGTAGCGGAACCCTTGTTCGATATCTCCTCGTCTTCCGAGATATACTTCGAGCGCCGCGTACAAACATTGTCGACGAAGTATACTGAAGCCACGTCACTTGCACGTAGTTGGAATTGTTGATTGTGGTTCCAATGGTGACACTCCCGTCCTGAGCAACTAGTGCTCCGTCTACCGCGCTCTTAATGACGTCATAGGTACCCAGTAGATCAAACAGTGCCAGGCCTAGTTGCTGGGACTGAGCTCGGGGCCTTCTCAGAGAGTCTCAATGCAGTAATTTCGAGATCTCCCGTGAAAATTCCTAAGCTGTTCTCAGTTCCTTGTCCAAGTCCTTGTCAATTTCCTTGTTCTTCTCTCTTGTCTCCTTATCCTTGTGTTCTTTAGCCTTAACACTTCCTTTTTTTCCCGACGGTCTTCCCTCACACCCGACGGAGTTGTTTCTCAGGCTGCGCTGGGAGGCTGGTTAGCGGTTAGGTGTCTTGGGAGGCTTGAATGTATTGGCGTTACTAATGAGAACCAAAGCCATCTCCAGATAGTTTTGCTTCATTAAACTGAGAGAGCACACACAAGGTAAAATTACAGGGAAAAATCTTAAGCCTCCCTTGTCAGGCAATCTTTCCTCTCGTAAACATTATGTGACTATCCCATATAGGTTTACTTCATTAAACTGAGAGAGATCTAGAGCACACACGAGATAAAATTACAAGGAAAAAATCTTAAGCCTCCCTTGACAGGCAATCTTTCCTTTCATAAACATTACGTGACTATCCCTTATAGGTTTGCTTCATTTAACTGAGAGAGAGCACGCACAAGGTAAAATTAAAGGGAAAAATCTTAAGCCTCCCTTGTCAGGCAATCTTTCCTCTCGTAAACATTACGTGACTATCCCGGCCTTAAACTGAGAGAGATCTAGAGCACACAGAAGATAAAATTACAAGAAAAAAATCTTAAGCCTCCCTTGACAGGCAATCTTTCCTTTCATAAAGTTTATGTGACTATCCCATATAGGTTTGCTTCATTTAACTGAGAGAAGACACACAAGGAAAAATTAAAGGAGAAAATAAACATAGCCTTCTACGCAGGCTTCCTTAATTGTTACGTACGCAAAAACTTAGCGACAAGCCCAAAAAAAGTCCACGTAGTGGTAGCGCCAGGGAATGCTGGCACAAAGCAAAAGCAAAAAGAAATAAATAAGTCTATGGTAAAGCATCTTTTGCCCTGTAGCCCCCAAAGTATATGGTTTGTAAGCTATAATTCTTGCGTGAAAAGGGTTACAAATTTTAAGGCCTTTTTGGGAGTACAAAAGAAGGAAAACTACTAAAGAAAGATGATTACATTTTTTAAACGGCCTAGGTTTTGAAACAGCCCCTTGGTGTAGCTATTTTAAATTCGGGTCAGAAGCAGGGTAAGATGTTGCGATTCGGGCTACTCAACTCCTTGAACCTTTTAACCAAATGTCTCCTGCGTTTAGGCGATAATCTGTTAATAGTGATAGTTACCAATCACTTTTTGAATACTTTGTCTTTCTCACAGATAGCCTGCGAACAGGCTCCGGTTCGGTTGGTTTAGGGCGAGATAGACGAGTGTAGTCTAGGGCGAGCGGGACGAGCCGAGAGCGGTCTGGTGAGGAGGGAGTGCGCAGGAGAGCCTGTAGACATTCCATTGATGCCGCCGTTCCATGATACCAGCTCCTGGTATCAAGATCTGATTGGTTGAATCGATGACTGTTGACAGCTCTGAGATAAACAATTGACAGATCTCGACAACTGCTTGTAAATTAGCATAATTCTTGCCGAGACCGTCAACAACGGCTTCCGTGTGCAATGCACAGTTCACTGACGACAAATTTGAAGCGGCTTTGAGCAATTCTTTGCAACATTTTCGTCATATCTCTTGTTTGAAACGTGAGCAGAAGCTATGCCTGGAAACTGTGGCGTAGAAGCGCGATGTTTTCGGAATTCTACAGACTGGTTTTGGGAAGAGCCTAATTTTTCAATTGCTGCCGCGTCTGTGATGGTAAATAAAATAGACAGGCCAAACACGACTCCTACGGTTCATGACATTTGTCGATTTGCCGTTTTTTCGGTCTTCCGACCTTTTTGTCGCTTCACTCTTGTCAATGAAAGGCATTTCGTATTGTGTTATAAGGAGAAAACTAGAGCCGTTAGATCGTGCTAAGCGGCAAATTTTAAGAAGTCACACGTCCGCATGATTTCCGCTGTTATCTGCGTGTTGCTTCGTTTAGTTTGACACCTCTATAATTTGCCATGTGTTAGTGTATTGTTTTGGCTCATTTCTATTGCAGGATTTGTTTTTCAAGTCTCCAAGTATTTGCTTTTGAGGGACAAAATATGACATTTACCGTGAACGTGTTGATTACTCGCATTTTATATTGTGACCGTACGCCGGGCCCGGCTATGATTAGAACGAAACTGTTTGCAAGTACAGTAGGTAGATTCTTATCACGGGTGTCATTTTTGCCCACCTACGTTTTCCTTCGTAGCTTTACTTCGAGAAAGCTATAGGCTTGTCTAGAGAAATTCTATTGTTTCCTGCAGCTATCTGATCGAGCTTATGTTCCTGGAGCTCGATGTATAGGTTTATATCTCCTTTGATTGTTCTAGTGCCACAGGATTTAAATTTAACATTACGCGCAAGTCTGTCGACTGTGTTGCGTGTTGTATATACCATTGTTCGTTCGGCTTAGTTCTGATTGTAGACCTCTTAAAACTTGCCGCCTAGCACGATCTAACGGCTCTAGTTTTCTCCTTTTCTCGTAGGAGTCGTGTTTGGCCTGTCTCGTTAATTTACCATATTACGGTAGATTGTTATAAAAAGCCGATTCATCAGCGCGGGGAAACCCATCAATTTTGACAGGTTTAATTACCTCCTTGACAGATATGTAACAGGCTAATAACCAAGGGGTGAAACGGTACATTGAAAACAATGTCTACAGGCTCCCCGCGTCACACTCGCTTCGCTCGTGGAGTCACGACGCTCCGACTCCCACTCGATCGCCGAATTTTTTTTTTTCCGACCTCGCTGGGAGCTTGTTCGCAGGCTATCTCACAGAGCGTGTTTACAGCTATTGTGTCTCAAGTCGTGACCTCGCGCTGTGCCGCAAGAGATTCATGGCGACATTTGATTTTATCAACACGCAACAACTATGTCCCAGTGTTTCCAAAATAAAATTTTCACTGCCTCAAGCAATTGGGTGTTAAGTGGACGACAAGAGTTTTCGCGCCTCTAAAGCAATAATCGCCTCCTTAAAGGGTTCGGTGGATTATGCGGAGTGCGGAGTGCGGAGTGCGGAGTGCGGAGTGCGGAGTGCGGAGTGCGGAGTGCGGAGTGCGGAGTGCGGAGTGCGGAGTGCGGAGTGCGGAGTGCGGAAAATGAGGAGTGTGGAAAATGAGGAGTGTGGAAAATGCGGAGTGTGGAAAATGCGGAGTGTGGAAAATTTTTAATTTTTATTCCCATGCGGAAAAACAGTGTGGAAGAACAACCGGAATAATGTTAACAAAGTTTACAAAATTGTTAATATCGTGAATTCACAATGATGCATTGATTTCTATCTTTTATTTATCTATTCGTTAGTGTCCTTTAAAGCTACCAAAAATATTGTTCTATTTAGTCATGAAAATGTAAGGATAATGCTATGCTATTGATTTTTGTTAATTTAAACGCATGTGTCACGATATTATAAAACACCCTTTCGACGGGAATATAAAGGAATTAAAGTAGCAGTGTCACTAGGAGTTTGCTATTTTATATCACTTCTCTGCTAAAATCACTACTTTGGGGTTTAAAGCTACGACTAAGATATCAAATGAATTTTATCAGAGAGGGCTAACCATAATAAATTCCTTGAGGATTTTTGGAACAAGTAGCATCAAAACTCGAAAAAATTAGCCAATTTTTTCGAGTTTCAATCCTTCAAATAGTCTTCAATAACAAACCTAGATCACCTTCTAGTTTTGCCAAATAGCGTGACAATGCCCTTTAAAGAATATTAATGAAAAAATTTCCACACTCCGCATTTTCCACACTCCTCGTTTTCCACACTCCTCCTTTTCCACACTCCTCATTTTCCACACTCCGCATTCTCCACACTCCGCATTTTCCACACTCCTCATTTTCCACACTCTGCATTTTCCACACTCCGCACACTCCGCACTCCGCATAATCCACCGAACCAAAATCTACCTCGATATAACGAATTACAATGTCACCACGTGACAGCTGATAAACGCTGAACAGATCAACAGTCAGCAATTCCTTTAATCCATATGGTAAACAGACAGCAACCTTTCAGTCAACGGCTAATTATATGTCGTAGACATTGACACTATAGTATTTCCACAGAAGTCACCTGTGTTACAAATCAATCATTAACTATGACCTCAATATAACGAACATTTTGATCATTTCCCCTCAAATTCGTTACATCGAGGTTTTCGATATAACGAACCCTCCATTTAACGAACAAATTTGGCCGGTCCCCAGCGACTTCGTTAAATCGAGGTTCCACGTACTGTATATGAAATTAGGGTGTTCTACAGGTTTCCGTTTGTCCAAATTAATCTACAAGCTTCTGTAACGACTATTTCTCTTCATTTAAGAATTACACCAAGGACTGGCAAGACTGCGGCTAAGAAATG